>JAAGEH010000392.1:23923912-24153968 GCA_011751065.1 Lasiurus cinereus | reverse complement strand
AAGAAAGAAAGAAAGAAAGAAAGAAAGAAAGAAAGAAAGAAAGAAAGGAAGGAAGAAAGGAAGGAAAAAAGGAAGGAAGAAAGGAAGGAAGAAAGAAAGAAGATAACAAGTATTGGAAATGTTGCAGGGATGTTAGAACACTCATACCTTGCCAGTGGATGTAAAATAGGTCAACCACTGTGGAAAATGGTTTGTTGATATGACCCAGCTATTCTCTCCTAATATATACCCAAAAAAGAATAAAAAACAGTCCAACCAGGGTTGCTCAGTGGTTGAACATGGACCCATGAACCTGGATGTCACAGCTCTATTCCTGGTTGGAGCACATGCCTGTGTAAAGAGTCGATCCCCAGTAGGGAGTGTGCAAGAGGCAGCCAAGGGGTGATTCTCATCATTGCTATTTCTCTCTCTCTCTTTCTCTCTCTCTCTCTCTCTCTCTCTCTCTCTCTCTCTCTCTCTCTCCCTCCCTCCTTCTCCCTTCCTCTCTGAAATCAATAAAAATATTTACTTTAAAAATTTACAGAACTCATCTATGACCAAATTACTTATAATGCACTATAAGTGGGACATAGATATGCAAAATATAGTATCAAACCTTGATGACCTTAAAGTCTAGTTAGAGAACAGAGGTGACCAATAAATAAAGCAACTACTGTAAGAGAAATGACCTTTCTTGTATCTAATCAGAAGTCAAAGATGTACATCTGGTTATACAGAAAAAAATTTCTTGCAGAAGATGACATTGAAAATGAGTTTTAAGAGTTGAATATTATTTTTATTGTTAAAGTTGTCATTGGAGAAACTCAATAACATGAAGAAAGGTGTTTAATTACAAGAGTCTCACATGATAAGTTTAATAACATCAGCTTGTCCAATTTGGTTGACATAAAAGCTATATAATCAGAGTGCAGGTAAGAATGATGAGATGTCAAAGGATTCCACCTGTTTATGTCCTCACTTCCTGTTTGCACATACTTGATGATCAGTGAGTGTCAATAAAAGATAAAATAAAAATGTACATTATAAAAAACTCTTAAGAAGTCCAAGCACCAGAAAAAGTATGAAACAGTAACAACAGCTCACAGCATATACTGCCATGGAAGCAGTATGGCTAAGGCAAGTATGTGACAACTTGCAAGTATAAGACAGAGTACAATGGGACAAGAATTCATTTCCAGTAGAATGATTGAGACATAAGTTTGGAGCCACACAGGAAAACTTTGCATGTCATCCTATGGGGTCTGGCATGTATCATGAATAATATATTTGAAAACTTCAATACTTTTGCTCAACTCTAAGTCACACAATAACAGCAGTGGCACCAATGAGATTAATATGTGTGTACTGTATGACTGCATCTTATAATAAAAGAAAAGCTGGAAATTCCCATATTTCAAAAGTGAAGCTATAAAAACAACTTACAAAAAGATCTTTGAAAATTCACCTGACTTAATACAACAGAGATCACTGAAGTCTATTGCCCTATTATATTGATTAAGTGGCATAATGAGTGGTTAGTACAGGGACAGCTGAGTGTGGCGAGGCATGGCCAATTATTCAGCCAGATGATGACTCTGCTCTCACCTTTGCCCTGTGAATTGACTGAGCTGTAGAGTGAAATTGGAGGACACAGGGAGAGGGAAATACTCACAGGTACAGTAACTGTCCCACTTATGGAGAGGAAAAATCTGCCACAAAACAGAATGCAGTTGGCTTTGTTGTGCCTGATGAAGAAGAGGAAGGGATGGTCTGCACAGGATCTTACCAGTGTAACACCACAGTAGTCGATGGCCAGGTCCATATCTGAGGCAGCTGCAGCTTCAGAGCCTTCCTCATTCACCTCCAAAAAAATTTGGTGCACAACGTTGGTCAGAAACAGCTCTTTCCTGACTGACATTGAGGAAAAGTCAGCCTTGTCCCATTGAAAGGCATTAGCTATTTCCAAACTCTGATTCACAAGGGCCATGTCATAGCCCCTGTCCAGCAGAAATCTTGGAAGGAAAACATCAATGTCAGTGCTCCTCATACAGGATGACTTGGTCCAGGCTATGAATTTCTCAAAAGTGAGTTTTTTTGTCCCTCTGAAAGACCAGAGTTTGCCTTTAGGATTCATACTTCAGCACATATAAATATGCACACAGAAGCAATCAAGTGCCCTTCCTTCTCCTATAGGTGGGTGCTGATGGTCACACAGAACTAGAGGCACCTTTACCTGCCAGGAGGGTTGTGAGATCTTGCCCTCGTGCTGTTACACATGTGGCTTCCATTCCAAGCAGGGGCATCTCCAACCCCTAGAGTTACCGAGACCAGGCTGCCCTCCCTTCCCAGGACTTATGAGAGGCATGCTCTCATCCTAACAAGAGTCAATTCCCAGCTGATTGTGCACTTGTTTCTTTTCACTCTGCTGATTCTTTTCTATTAAATATATATATATATATTTCTATATTACTTTATATATATATATATATTTCTATATTACTTTCAGCGAAAGTAATATATATTTTTATTATATATAAAGTAATATATATTTCTATATTACTATATATATATATATTTCTATATTACTTTCAGCGAGGAAGGGAGCGGGAGAGAGGGACAGAAACATCAATGATGAGAGGGAAATGTTCACAGGCACAATAACTGTAAGTTACTTTTGTAAGTCGTTTTTATAGCTTCACTTTTGAAATATGGGAATGTCTCCTACACACCCTATACTGGGGATGTGCCCACAACCTGGGTATGTGTTCTGACCCAGAATGGAACGGTGACCTCATGGTTCATAGGTTGACGCTCAACCACTGAGTCACACCAGCTGGGAATGTGCTTATTCTTGAAGATGAGAAGATATTGCTGCAAAGCAACAAGATTGACAAATAAAGGGCTCACAGTACATGCCCAGAGGGAAAGGTCAGCTCAGGGGAACTGCATCCTTGTGGAGAAGCAGGATGATGGACACAGGCAGAACCAAAGGCTGCAGCCCCCATCACTCAGCCCTCAGAACATGGGACATCGCCCACCCAGGTGCTGGGCCAGAGCTTATTGGCAGCGGTGGATCCTCTCACCGGAAGACTCATGCTCACAGAACAAAAGGGTGGGGAAGGGGGGAGGAGGAAGGGAGGGAGTACCAGTGGAGGCTGTTCCTGGCTCTGTGCCCTAAGCACTTGCCCCACCCTCCTGGCCTCCCCCTCCTTAGGTTAATGCCTAAGCTTGTTCCCACCCACTGCTTCAGGTTCTGAATAAAGACAAGGCTCTTAATCTTTAAAATATACAGCTAACAACAATGATCAGGACAGTAATAAGGACCAATTTAAAGTAGGCTTATCGTAGGAGGTGATGTGCTAAGCTTGTCTGTGGATTAACCCCACTTTATCCTCATCAAAACGCTCAGGCAGATGTTCTTGTTATCCCTGGTTCAGAGAGGAGAAAAGGGGAGTGGGGGTGAGTTAATAATTGGAAGAGGTCATCCTGGAGAAGAGGGTCTTGAGTAGCAGGTAGAGTCCAAAGCCCACTGCTGCACACCATGCTCCACAGCCTGTCATGCTTAAAAGGCAGACACAACTGGTGAGAGCTCTATCCTGAAAGGAAGGGCTGGGAAGGTTTCCCTGGGCTCACCGCACCTGGCTGAGGTCCACGTTGTGTTTAGGCAGCAGGAGGAGCATGCTCAGCTCCTCACCACCATAGGGCAGCTCCAGCGGGCCTTCACCTCCTTTATATAGGTGAGGTTGACCGTGGCCTCCTGGAACATCATCTGTACGGCCGCTGCTCCTCCAGAGGAAAACAAACAGAGGAGCCTGAAGGAAAAGCCCAGGGTGGAAAAGGCAATAACCTTCCCAGATGAGTGCAGTGACTCCAGAAGAGTGCTTAGCAGCCGTGGTGGAAACAATATCCCTGCTCTAGGGAGCACTTTGGAAAGTCCCCACTCCTTCTGTCATGATGGCAAGGCATCTGCTGTGAGCAGGTGTGGCAGCCTCATGAGGAGATGTGTAATTCAGCAAGAACAGTATGATACTCTGCATTTAGCCAGATTTTCCTTGTGTGAAATATGTTCTGCAAATGTATTTAAGAAAACAATGTGATCAAAGGATTCTATTTGATTAGACAAAGGGTTTATGAAAAAGTGGGATGAAACTTCTAGTTTCACAGCAGTGTGACTGCAGTACAGATGGACCTGCCCTGTCAGAAAATAGTCTCTTAGCCAGTACCCAGAACCAGATGTGTCTTCATGCATTTATATTCAATTTTCCCAAGTCTGATACTCTACTACTGGGAGGTGATTTCTATATTATTGAAAGATATGTGTCTGCAGAAGTTAGTGGATGTATTAGATTTATTAAACTGAATTTTTAAAGTTGCTATAGACCATCCACTATAAAAATTATCACAGTTTCTAAAGTCAGTACTAGAAAAGTTTTCCACTCCTTGCTTTGCAACAAAAGAGCTGATTATTTAAAGTATACCTTATCCAGCCGAAACCGGTTTGGCTCAGTGGATAGGGCGTTGACCTGCGGACTGAAGGATCCTGGGTTGATTCCGGTCAAGGGCATGTACCTTGGTTGTGGGCACATCCCCAGTGGGGGGCGTACAGGAGGCAGCTGATCGATGTCTCTCTCTCATTGATGTTTCTAACTCTCTATCCCTCTCCCTTCCTCTCTGTAAAAAATCAACAAAATATATTTTAAAGTATAACTTATCCAAAAAAGATAAAACGGGGAGGGGGGGTGATATTATCTGTACACATTTCCAATTTTCAAGGATTTCAGGATTGGCAAACTGTTTCAATGTCTGCCCTTATTGAGGTTATATCTCAATGCAAGACTGAATACAGAAATGAAAATCTTAAATTGTCAGATTTATTTCCCCTGAGATTGACAAGTTAATTTATAAGAGTTTTGGCCCAGCTGGCATGGCTCAGTGATTGAGCATCAACCTATGAACCAGAAGGTCACAGTTTGTTTCTTGGTCAGGATACATGCCTGGGTTGTGGATTCCATCCCCAGTAGGGCAAGTACAGGAGGCAGCCTATCAATGATTCTCTCATCATTGATGTTTCTATCTCTCTAACCTCTCCTTTCTACTCTGAAATCAATAAAAAAGTACATTTTTTAAAAGTTTTGTAGAAATAACAGTCTTCATGATATAGAAACCTGGGTGTTGATCTACATGAAAATAAGACCTGTTTATATTTACACTTTGCAATAGATTTCATTTCTGATTCCTGAATGTGGGATACTATCAAAAGAACTGAAAAGCCTGGCCATGGAAACTGGAGCCTATTACTTTGTGAAGAATTTGCCTCTTCAGGAGTTAATTACACAAGAATTCATCAATACTTTTGTAAAGAAAGGTAAGAAAAACTGTAGTGACTATGAACATGGCAAGATGAAGAAGTACAGTTAGATCATCTCACAATACAAAGGTTCGTGTTTTCAGTACGGTCTGTGGAGATGGTCTATGATCAAGTGCATGCATCACTCGACCCATCTCTTAGTATTCTCATCTTCTTTCTCATGTTCTTGTTAGGTGGTGGTTTCTGATGACACTTGTCCACCAAGTGTTACATGGGGATGTTGTAACAAAAGGATATCCCTCATCTTAAAACAAGGATTAATAAAGAGGAAAGTCTTTTGATTCATGTTTTCAGATACAGTGCTGCTAGGTGTGTGGCTGCAAAGAACACTGCTCCTAGTAGTTCCCACAACAGCTGTCTCATAAGGTTGGCTTCCTGAGGCAACCACAGTTGTTCACAGAGCCCGATACTTGTGGTTTGATGTCTTCTGTTCAGATTTTATGACTCTCACCTTCCTCTACTCACCTCATTCCCATCCATATCTGCTGGGTTGATTGGTTTATTCCTGTTATTTTCTAGGATCCACTCGTTTGAAATTGTATTTCAGAAAGTCTTTAGGGATGCCACCCCCACTCCATATGTTGTGGGGTGACCCAGGTGGGACTCGAACCCACCCGAGAAAGACGACCACCAGACAGCCAATTGGAAAATTTAGGAAGCCTTTATTACGAACTCGAGTCCGGGCTCACGGTTCCATTGACACAGCAGGGAAGCAGGAGAGCCCTGAGGATGAAAGGCAGCAAATGCCTTTCATCCTCAGCGCAGGAGGACTTGGCTAAGCATTACTCTTTATCTGAACTCTGATTAAGCAAGCAGCTTGGAATGCAGATGTCCTTCCTAGGGGTGGTTTGTACAACCCTGTGGTTCCTCAGAGCTGGGTGTGCCTTAGGTACCTGGTGTTTGTGTACGAAAACCACCAGTTCCTGGTTTTACTGCCTCCAGGCCTGAGGTCACCCTGACTTTAATTCGACTCCTTATGGGGGGAACGCAGTCTGGTCCTTGCCCCTCCACAGTAGCAATTTATAATTTACAGTTAATTAACAGCATGTCAAGTCTATACTTAAGTTTTGAAATACATGATTTAATAAATATATTTTCACATTCATCCCCTCTCTACCTCCAATGCACACAAGTATCACATTTCCTTAACACCTGTGTGTTGTTGTTTTTTGCTTTCTATTTAATAACTTGCACATGAAGAAATATCTTAAGTTTCCAGAAATAGGTGGCAGCAATGAATATATGAAAATTGACAGAGGCAACAGGGGGAGGAATGAAATGTAAATATATATGTATGTGTGTGTTTGTTTCCGTTAGTTCTTTTCTACTGAGTTTAAAATTCCATTCAGGAATGTGTTGTTTTTGACTATTTTAACCAATCATTCATACTTTCACAAAATTAAAATTTTCCATTCAATTTTTCATCAAACTAGCAGGATTTTTAAAACCTTCCCCACCTGGCTTATTTTAAAAGGCATTTTCTTTGTGCATGTTTTCTGGAAGGGTCCATTCCATCTTCCTTTGAAGTACATGGCATTGACAAGAAGCAGCCTGGTCTCTTTTTTAATAGAGTTGTCTGATAACAGGTTAGGAATTTTACCTTTTGGAAAAAGAAGAGACTATATCCAGTTAATTTTTATGAAGGCATAATGAATAAACCCTGATAACATTTATTGGCAGGTCCTTGATGATTAGTCAGAAGCCAAACATTCTGTTTCATATTTGTGCGGGAAGCCACCCATTGTCTACACTAGCAGAGAGGACAAGAAACACCTGAAGGCTGGTGATCCTTGAGCTCTGGCAAAGGTTAGGGCTGTACACCCATGGTTTAGTCCAGACAATGGTAGCAGAAGCAACTTCCATACCAGACAGTCATGTAAATCTTTACTGATAAGATGGTCTACCTATTACTAGAAATTGCTTGCCTAAGGGCTATAGGTGTATCCCAAATTGAATAAAATGATAGCAAGGCCAAGCCCAAGCAGAGTCCTTTCTCTTAAGCTGGACTCCCGCAATTTCTAAATTATTGTGTGTTTTTTGTCTCATCTCTTTTATTTGCATGTGACCTCTCTTCCAGAACCCAAACCCTGAACCATGCGGGACATGGGTCATTCACATCTGTTGCCTCAACAGACCTCTGGAGGAGAAGACTTTGCCTAGAGAGAAAAACGAAGGTTTCACCAGCAAGGTGTGGAGGATTTCACCGGTTAGGTGGGGACACAGTGTAGGTGGGGAATTTCGAGATCTGTAAGTAAGGTGGGACCGTATCTTTTCTTTAACCAGGCTAACGGGTCAGAGTTCGTCAAAAGAGGAGAAACATTTCTGTCAGCTTTTGGTTTGTATGCTTAAAGATAAAGGCATTAAAGTTTCAGAAAGTATTCTCTTACAGTTTTTGCATGATGTTACAGAAAATAACCCTTGGTTTCCTGAAGAAGGTACATTAGATCTTGAATATTTATTAAAGAGTGGATCAAAATTTGGAAAAAGCTCAGCAGCAGGGAAAAATTTGCCTCCAAACTGTTTCTCCTTGTGGAACACGGTATTTCAGTTGCTAGAGCCTTTTAGAGAGGCTAAGGAGGATAAATTTTCTCCCCTTGCATCCTCTGCTTCTAAAGTGGAGCACAAAGAAAAAATTTGAGGGATGTCTTTCATAGCCCCTTCCACCTCATGTTCTAATGCTGAAATGTTTAATTCCCCGTTAATAGAATCACCTGTGCAAAGAGCTATCTGAGAAGGATTATAGGAGAAATTATGAATAATATTTCTGAAGCATTCTTAGCTCCTTATGATTGGTATTCTCTGGCTCGTGCAACTCGGTATGGAGATTATTATGAAAGGGAAAATTTTTGGAGAAATGTTAAGAGCAAGCCCACCCAAAACCATAGGCTGAATGCTCAAATAACATATAAAATGCTGGCAGAACTCGGACAGTATATTGATGTGTAAAATCAGTTAAATTATGTGCAATAAACATATGAACAAATTAGACTTTGTGGAAGGAGAGCTTGGTGGGTTTTACCAGCAAAAGAGAACCCTGAGGGAGCTTTTAGTAAATGTAGGCAGGGGGCTTTAGAATCATTTTCTCATTTTGTGGCTCATCTCACTGGAGCAGTAAGATGACAGATTCAACATGAGACAGCAGGAGACATTTTATTCAGCAATTAGCTTATGAAAATGCCAATGCTGATTCTAAGAAATGCCTGACACCTCAGAAAAAATAGTACCAGCACAGAAATGATTCAAGCATATCAAAATGTGGGGTCAGGCACTTTTCAAGCAAATTTACTCACTGCTGCTATTTACAGTGGGGAATAAAAGGTGTTATAATTGTGGAAAAACAGAACATTAAAAAAAATTACTAGGTCTTTTGGCGATTCTGTAAAACAGGCTTCCACTTTCAAAAGTGTTATTAAGTCTCATTTTTGCCATGTTTTTATTTCACAATCTGTCATTTAAAATTTAGACAAATGAAACATTTCCCAGAATTTAGGGAGGCATCTGGAATTTCTGTAGCCGTGAATAGAAAAGCAAGCTTAAAAAAATACAGGCCCTGCTCCACCAGAGCAGAGTTTGTATTGTTACATTCAGAAATGAAAAACAATGTATATGAGATGCATTCATGATCACCAATGCTCCAGGAACATCCACCGAGTTGATGGTGGTGAAAGTCTTCTGCATTACTCAGGGAAAAACACTGTACCAGGCGGAGAACAAGGAAACAAGAACTGAGAGGTAAGCTGGAGGGGCCTTGGTTGTCACACTTGTTTAAATGGAGGCTTTTTCTAATCCCCCCAAGGAGCAGTCAGGGCCTCTCTCCTGTGAAGGCAGTGGTAGTGGAGCCCAAGTGCACGACTCAGGGAATATTTGACCATCAGTCTCCTTGCTGCAGAGATTATGGATTCATGCAGCATGTGAGAATACTGACCAAGTATGTTTCAGTGTAAGACAAAGAAACAAGTCACAAATGAAAGAAATGGAATAAAGCAAACTACTGAATATAGAGTTCAAAACCATGGTCATAAGGTTTTTCAAGAATTTTCTAGAAATTGCAGGTAAATTCAGTGAGACCCTTGAACATATGAAAAAAGACCAACTAGAAATTAACCATACACTGACTGAAATAAAGAATAATATACAATGATCCAACAGCAGACTAGAGGATCACAAGAATCAAGTCAAAGATTTGAAATACAAAGGAGAAAAACAAACAAACAAACACCCAACTGGAAAGGCAAAAAGAAAAAATAATCCAAAAATATGAAGATAGTGTAAGGAGCCTCTAGGACAGCTTCAAGCGTACCAACATCAGAATTATGGGGTGACAGAAGAAGAGAGAGAGCAAGATACTGAAAACCTAGTTGAAGAAATGATGACTGAAAACTTGCCCCACCTGATGAAAGAAATAGACTTACAAGTCCAGGAAGCACACAGAACCCCAAACAAAAGGGATCCAAAGAGGACCACATCAAGACACATCATAATTAAAATGCCAACAGCAAAAGACAAAGAGAATATTAAAAGCAGCAAGAGAAAAACAGTTAATTACCTACAAGGAAGTACCCATATGATTATCAGGTGATTTCTCAACAGAAACTATGCAGACCAGATGGGAGTGGCAAGAAATATTCAAAATGATGAATAGCAAGAAACTACAACCAAGATTGCTTTACCCAGCAAAGCTATCATTCAGAATTAAAGGTCAGATTAAGAGCTTCACAGATAAGAGAAAGCTAAAGGAGTTCATCACCGCCAAATCAGTATTATATGAAATGCTGAAAAGTATTCTTTAAGAAGAGGAAGAAGAATAAAAAGGTAAAGATAAAAATTATGACCAACAAATACATATCTATCAACTAGTGAATCTAAAAATCAAGTGAATAAAAAATCTGATGAACAGAATAAACTGGTGAATATAATAGAATCAGGGGCATAGTAAAGGTGTGGACTGAGAATCCTTGGTGAGAAAAGGGTGGGAGAGATGTGGGAAGAGACTGGACAAAAATCATACATCTATGGATGAGGACAGTGGGGTGAGGGTAAGGGCATAGGGTGGGGTGGAAACCTGGTGGAGGGGAGCTATGGGGGGGGAAAGAGGAACAATTGTAATAATCAGCACAATAAAGATTTATTGTAGGATGGATCTGGAAAGCATTATGCTAAGTGAAATGAGCCAGGCAATGAAAGAAAAATACCACGTTATCTCACTTAGTTATGGATAATAAAGAACATTATATTCTGATGAACTAAAAGATAGATACAGAGGAAGAGAAGCATCGAAAAGACTGTCAAATTAAAGCAGGAGGCATGGGGAGTATGTATAAGAGATCAACTGAAGGACTTGTATGCATTCATATAAGCATAACCAATGGACATGAGACATTGAGAGGGGTGGGGTGAGGGTTTGTGCCAGGGGGTAGGGGAGGCTGGGGGAAGGTCAATGGCAAAAAAAAAGGAAACATATGTACTACTATTTGTAATACTTTAAACAATAAAATAAAATTTAAAAATAAATAAAATTAGCAACGCAAAAAAAATTGAAAAAAATTATTTCTTGTTGGAAAAAGAAAGAAAATTATGTGGGTTCCACATGAAAAAGTAGTTTGATTTCATTCTATCCCAGGGTTTGTCAACCACAGCACTGTTGACATTGTGTCAAATGGCCTTTGAGGGTCTGTCCTATGATTGTAGGAGGATCAGCAGCATCCCCATCCTTAGCCACCATCCCCCAAAATTTTTGTTCCAGAGATGGTGGAGCCGCTGTAGAACCCCAGGTACCAAGGGCTGACTGCAGTGTTTATAGGGCCTAGCTCTATTATTGCAAAGTGTACCAGAGAATGGTAGATTTAGAGCTGAAAGAGTACCCTGATCACTGACAAAGCAGTGCAGTTCTCACTTTCTCCTGGGTTAAACCTGAAAGGGAGCCTGTGAATTGGTTTCTCTTCTCCTGATCCTTTTCAGAACCCTCTCCTCAAGGACAACATATAAGGAACTAAGTTACTGAACAAACGCCATGTGCTAGTTCCCAGCAGCCAGGCATAGCTAATTGCTGGACTTTATATTGATGGGAGAAGTATTTGACACTGCTTTCCCCAGTAGCCACTTGGTTGTGTCCTGGTCTGTGCTGTGTCTAGTAGAAGCCATTGCTTGGTAGAATCAATTGAAAAGATGTATGAAAAAAGTTTTAAGAGTATAATTTAGGCATATGTACAATATATACAGAAAAATAGAGGATGGCCGATTCATTAATAAAGGATTCTAGGAAAAAATCTAAACTCTTTGGCAACAGTGCATTCATCAGCCATTGTATAGTGAAAAATCAATAGACATTCATTTATTTTAGTGTTTGGTTATACATTTTTATTTTGCTAGAAGTCATTTTAGCAAATATTAGCTGAAAATTAGGTACTGAATTTTCATATCTCAAGAAATAGAATGTGTAATTTGCATTAAGTGTTTTTGTATTTTCCCCTCCCCCCCCCACCACTGCTTGCATAGTGTTATCTCTCACCGTGTGAAGACCAGAAGATGTAACTCTAAAAGGGACTACCACTATCTCCTTCAAAAGTTAACAGTTATTTTAAGAAAATTTTATGCAAAGACAACAATCTAACAAGTGCAGCTACAGTGGTGCATTTACACATGAACATGAAGCACAAGGTTCATTTCATTGTTATTCTAAGTTATTTTCTGTCATTTTCAAAAAGTACAGCAATACATGAAAGTGTTGGCTCCATATCAGAAGGAAAGCTTAACATTTTGCTAAATCCAGATTCATCAAGTGCTTCAAATAAAACAATAACTTAAGTTATCGTATTTTCTGGCATATAAGATGACTTTTTAACCCAGGAAAATCTTCTCAAAAGTCGGGGGTCATCTTATAGGCCTGGTGTCCTCTTACAGGGAGGGTGCTGAAATTTCCAGGCCCGACTGGAGAATCTGCAGTCACCGCATACGGTGGGAGGAGCTCAAAAATGGCCCCGCTGCATCCCTGCCATATGCGCCACCTTATGAAAGCAGCAAGGACGGCGCTGTACAAGTACGGTAGGAGAAAATCCACTCACCAGGACTCGTGGAAAGAAGTGACTTAACGCGGTTCTGATGACGAGATGAGGATGCACCTCACCGGGAAGGTGTAAGTGAAGGGTGGAGCAAACTGCAGGCTTCTGGGATGTCCGGGTATGGAAAAAAGAGATAGAGCAGCGCTGTGCCCAGAAAAATGCCTCTTTTACCCGTCTGGCCCTCCCTTGTATCCTATTACCATACCTCCTTCTCTGCCTCTCAGATCTCGCTCCTGAGGACTGCAGTGAAGCGGCGCAGGCATGCATGTGCGAGATCTGAGAGGCAGAGAAGGAGGTATAGTCTACTGGTGTGGGATATGTTCAGGGCTCATTTAATTCCCAACACCAAGCAAAGGGTTGCAAGAATAAACACAGATGCGACAGTTATTCCTGCAGGATTGACCTCGTTGGTACAGTCACTGGATGTGTGCCTAAACAAGCCATTTAAAGATCACATTTGAGAACAGTGGAATGAATGGATGACTTTAGCGGCAAAAAGTCATTCACAAAGGGAGGAAACATGCATGTTCCACAGTTGGATGTTTTGTGCAAGTTTGTCAGAAAAGCCTGGAATGATATTGATGCAGAAACAGTAATCAAGTCTTTCAAGAAGTGTGGCATATCAAATTCTAAGGTGGTATAAGGACAACTACTTGTGGCGAGATGAAGAGGAAGCTGAAGCTGAGAACACACCATCTGATACGGAATTCGATCCATACAATGACTGCCTTACAATTGTGTCACAAGATGTCATTGATGTACTTATGATATCAGATGATGAACAGGAGGATTTTGAAGGCTTTTAAAGGGAAACTGTCACGCCAGCAAAACCTGTAAAAATACCATAGCTTGCAGTTATGATGGGCGTTGCTAACTCACCAGGGACTTGCCCGGCACTTGCTCCGTCTCTATTGTTTATTATCTTCCTTCTGTCATCATCAGTTCCAGTTTGGTTGACAACTTAGAAAACAAATAGCATGGCAGCTCTCATGGGTTTATTGTCTTATCCTTCCTTTTAGCTTTAGAGTGAATTAGGAAAAGTTTAATCCACTTGCACTGTTTTATGTTTACATGTTTGACGACAAACAGCCTTGTTTATAAGTGACAGTTTTCCTGATAAGTACATGTGCGTCATAAGCATTTGAATTAAAATTACCATATTGAAATCAAATCTGATGTTTTTTTAATTTTTATTTGGTGTGCATTGGAAGAGGGGTAGTCTTACATAGCGAGTATATCCCAAACTCTATATTTTAACTGGAAAAGTTGGGGGTCGTCTTATACACCCAGTTGTCTTATATGCCGGAAAATACATATTTATTCAGTTAATTCTTGGATAAAATCAAAGTTGAGTTTTTGGAAGTTGGCTCTTTCAGAGTTGAAATATGAAATATTTGGTGAATGAAATTGCTATAAATTCAGAGAAAATGTGCATCTGAAGATCTTGTAATGACAATGAGTCCAATGTTGTTGGAACACACCCTGTTTAAAAACAATATTCTTAGTAAATTAAAAACCTCTGGAGAGGAAGCAACATTGGAGTTGGTTTTGATGTATACACAATTCAGATTGCATTCATTGTTTGCATTATTCTTCCACTCTAGATAGGATCCATAGTTGTCCAGATATGCAAATATTCTTTATATAATTATAGTCACAAAATATCTGTGATGAAACTGCTGATTAATACAAAAAAATATGTCTACATGTCAATATATGCTTTCCTTTTTGTTGACCATAAACAAATGAAATATAGTTATGTGTACACTTTTGCAAAATTATTTGAAATTAGCCTAAATATTCTATGATAATTAACCTTCTTTGAACTGAGTTCTTTAAATTCTAAATGCATGTTATTAAAAATCTATTAAAATAATGAATCAAAATATTCAAAGAGTGAAGTACCCAAATTTTAACTTTGCAATGATTTCTAAGTCTTAAAAAACAAAATGTGGGAACAAGAAGTTAAAGTTGTACCAACCAAAACAAGAGAGAAAGAAAACAAATTGAATAACATGAGCTCAATGGTATACAGGACTTAATCCTAAAATTGTATCATTGAATTTTTTAATATCTTGACTCTTTAAATAGAGTTCCTATTTATAACTGAGTAAATCTACAGTCAATATTAGAATGCAATAAAACTAAAAAAGGAAAAAATAGCATATAAATTTGCTGTAAACATCAAAACAATTATATAAATTATTTTATATATTTTATCCAATAAAAGTATGTAGAAAATAAACATGCTGTGTGGAGGCAAGAAGACTACGACTATGAAAATAGTCAGACAAATATTTATACATTTTAATATGAAAAATATACAATCAAGAAGAGCTTTTATTTCTCAGAATTTGCTATGAACTTCCCAGGTCCCTCAGCTCCTAAAAAAGGAGTGCTTTCTCACTGAAATGGGCTTTAGTTTATGCAGGACTGGCAGCATAATTTGCAGGGTCTGTGCAAAAATGGAAACACAGGACCCTGAGTTCAAAAATTAAGAATTTCAAGACAATGAGAAAAGATAATTCAACCAAATGTAGCCCTTCTGAGAGGGTCCTGAGTGGTGACTACAAAGATCATATGTCTGTGAAGGCAAGAATTCTGATCAACAGACAGGAGTCACTGATATGATAACAATGCAGTACATGAAATATTGTACAGGCAAATTTATTTTAAACTTTTAATAAGAACGTATTGGAAAAATATTTTAAGAAAATACCAGTCATATTTAGTATAAGAAGATTCAGCTAAGAAACAGATTAAAATATCCAAATGTGTATCAATAATTATTCTGCTCATTATAAACATTTAGAGAATATTCTTTAAATTTAAAAAAAATATATATTTTATTGATTTGTTACAGAGAGGAAGGGAGAGCGATAGAGAGTTAGAAACATTGATGAGAGAGAAACATCGATCAGCTGCCTCCTGCACACCCACTACTGGGGAAGTGCCCGCAACTGAAGTACATGCCCTTGATTGGAATCAAACCTGGGATACTTCAGTCCGTAGGCCAATGCTCTATCCACTGAGTGAAACCAGTTAGGGCTATACGTTAAATTTTTAAAAATGTACACTAATATGTTAAATTAGACCTTGTGAAAGGATAATTTTTTAAAATGTGTTTTTATTGATTTTTTTTTACAGAGAGAAGAAGGGACAGGAATATAGAGAGAGAAAGAAACATCAATGAGAAAGAAACATCTATCCTCTACTTCCTGCACTCCCCTTACTGAGATTCCAGCCCACAATCCAGGCATGTGCCCTGACCAGAAATCTGAACTGTGACTTCCTGGTTCATAGGTCAACACTCAAACACAGAGCCATGCCAGCTGCACACTTGTAAACATTCCTAGAGTGAAAATTATGAAGAGTGAGCAGCTTGAGTTTGAAAAGGAGGGAGTAGAACCCTTCTACAAACAAGACCCCTATTTCCCTGGAGTCATTAAACCCGAAGGGAGGAGGGGTATGCAAGAATGTAGCCTTGAAAGTAGTTTATCTTGTCTTGCAGTTTGAACAGAAGGGCTGTTTAAATCAGAGGAGCTAACAATCTTGGAGTTTAATTATCAGGTGTTTCTCATAAATTGTAGAAGGCAACAGCAGTGGTTGGCAAACTCATTAGTCAACAGAGCCAAATATCAACAGTACAACGATTGAAATTTCTTTTGAGAGCCAAATTTTTAAAACTTAAGCTTTTTCTAATACCACTTCTTCAAAATAGACTTGCCCAGGCCATGGTATTTTGTGGAAGAGCCACACTCAAGGGTACAAAGAGACGCATGTGGCTCACTAGCCGCAGTTTGCCAACCATTGGGCTACAGCAGGGAAAAAGAAAGGCCTTTTTTTCTTGTTTTCACATTCAGTGTTGGTGAAGAGGTGGAGAAAAGGGCACTGTTGGTGGAAATGCACATTAGTGTTAGAACAACCATATGATCCAGCAATTCCATTTCTGGGTATTTATTTGAAGGAAATGAAATCACTATTTTGAAAAGATACTTGGGACCCCCATGTTCACTGTTGCATTATTTACAACTAGAGGTCCAGTGCACAAAATTCTTGGACTTGGGGCAGGTCCCTCAGCTTGGCCTGTACCCTCTTGCAGTCTGGAAGTCCTCGGGAGATGTCTGACTGACAGCTTAGCACTGCTGCAGAGTGGGAAAGGCTTCCACCACTACTGCTGCACTTGCTAGCCATGAGCCTGGTTTCTGGCTGAGCAGCACTTCCCCTGTGGGAGCCACTGACCACCATGGGGCAGCTCCTGCATTGAGCATCTGCCCCTGGTGGTCAGTGTGTGTCATAGTGACTGGTCATTCTGACGTTCGGTTAATTTGCATATTAGCCTTTTATTATATAGTGCATTCAGTGGAGGGGGGTGGGTTCCTCAGCCTGGATTGTGTGAGGGTGCAGGCCAGGCCAAAGAACCCCACTAGTGCAAGATTGGGAGGATTGGGGCCGGAGAGGGATGTGGGAGCTTGGCCAGCCAGGGAGGGTCCATGGGAGGGTTACAGGGCATGTCTGGCCCATCTTGCTCAGTCCTGATTGGCCAGACCACAGCAGCAAGCTAACCTACTGATCAGAGCATCTGCCCCAATGTGGTTAGTACATGTCATAGTGAGCAATTGAATAGCCTTAGCATATTATGCTTTGATTTGTTGAATGGCCAATGGGACAACCAGACACTTAGCATTGTTAGTCTTTTGTTATATAGGACTAGAGGCCCAGTGCATGAAATTTGTGCATGATTGGGGCGAGTGGGGAGGTTCCCTCAAGCCAGACGGCATCCTCGCACAATCTGGGACCCCTCGGGGGGATGTCTGACTACATCTTGCAACCCAGGACCACTGGCTCCTAACCACTCACCTGCCTGCCTGCCTGATTGCCCCTAACCACTTGCCTCACTACCTGATTACCCTTAATTGCTTGCCTCCCTGCCTGATTGCCCCTCACCTCCTCTGCCTCAACCTGCCACAGCAGCTTCGTCTAGAAGGACATCCAGAATGACGTCCAGAAGGTTGTTCGGCTGTCCAGTTTAATGAGCTTATTAAACTTTTATTATTATTATAGATAGCCAAGACATGGGAGCAACCTAAGTGCCTATGTGGTTGAATGGATAAAGGGGATGTGATATATATAATGGGATATTATCCAGCCATATAAAAGGAAATCCTGCCATTTGCAACAACATGGATTGATCTTGAGGGCATTATTAAATGAATTATGTTAGACAAAGAAAGGCCAATATTATGTGATGTCACTTTTCTGTGTAATCCAAAACAAACTAACAAACAAAAAAATCATAGATACAGGGGACAGATTGCTTGGAGTGGGTGGGTGAGTGAAATGGGTGAAGTTGGTCAAATGGTACAAACTTCCAGTTACAGTATAAGATAAATAATTCCTGGGAATGTAATGTATAGCACATGATTATATTTTATTTTTAAAAATATTTTTATTTGATTTCAGAGAGGAAGAAGGAGAAATAGAAACATTGATGGTGAGAGAATCATTAATCAGCTATCTCCTACGTGCCCCCTACTGGGCACTGAGCTTACAACTTGGGCATATGCCCCAATTGAAAATCAAACTGTGACTTCCTGGTTCATAAGTCGATGCTCAACTACTGAGCCACGCTGGCAGGGCAATGGTGACTACATTTTAATAAGAAAAGAACAGTCAAAACTGGTTTGGCTCAGTGGATAGAGCATCAGTCTGTAGACTGAAGGGTCCCAGATTTGATTCCAGTTGGGGGCATGTACCTTGGTTGCGGGCACATCCCCAGTGGGGGGCATGCAGGAGGCAGCTGATCGATGTCTCTCTCTCTCATCGATGTTTCTAACTCTCTATCCCTCTCTCTTCCTCTCTGTAAAAAAATTAATAAAATATATTTAAAAATAAAAATAACAGACCCCACCCATATTTATTTATTTTATTTTTTTTATTAATGTGTTACATGTATACATATTTTCCCATTGCCCACCCTCCTCCCAGGCATACCCTAAAATCCCAGTGTCTTGTGTTCATTGGTTATGCTTATAAGCATGCACACAAGTCCTTTGGTTGATCTCTTATCTATCCCACCTCTCCTTAACCTTCCCGCTGTAATTTGACAGTCTTTTTGATGCTTTATGCCTCTGTTCATGAGTTTATAATGTTCTTTATTATCCACAAATGAATGAGATCATGTAGTGTTTCTCCTTCATTGACTGGCATATTTCACTTAGCATAAGGCTCTCCAGTTCCATCCAGGTTGCTGCAAAGGGTAAGAATTCCTTCTTTATTATGGCAGCATAGAATTCCATTGTGTAGATGTATCATAGTTTTCTGATCCACTCATCTGCTGATGGGCACTTAGGCTGTTTCCAAATTGTAGCTATTGTAAATTGTGCTGCTATGAACATAGTGGTGCATAAATCCTTTCTGATTGGTGTTTCTAATTTCTTAGGATATATTCCTAAGAGTGGGATTGCTGGGTCAAATGGGAGTTCCATTTTTAGTTTTTGGAGGAAACTCCACATTGTTCTCCATAGTGGCTGCACCAGTCTGCATTCCCACTAACAGTGCATGAGGGTTCCTTTTTCTCCGCATCCTCGCCAACACTTGTCGTTTGTTGATTTGTTGATGATTGCCATTCTGACAGGTGTGAGATGGTATCGCATTGTCGTTTTGATTTGCATCTCTCGGATGATTAATGACTTTGAACATGTTTTCATGTGTCTCTTAGCCTTCCTTCTGTACTTTTTTGAAAAGGTTCTATTTAGGTCCCTTGCCCATTTTTTTTTATTGGATCATTTATCTTTCTCTTATTAAGTTGTATAAGTTGGCTGTAGATGTTGGAGATTAAACCTTTATCAGTGATAACATTTGCAAATATGTTTTCCCATACAGTGGTCTTACTTGTTTTGTTGATGGTTTCTTTTGCTATGCAAAAACTTTTTATTTTGATGTAGTCCCATTTGTTTATTTTTTCTTTAGCTTCCATTGCCCTTGGAGCAGTATCAGTGAAGAAGTTCTTTCGGCATATGTCTGAGATTGTGCTGCCTGTGGATTCCTCTATTATTTTTATGGTTTCCCATCTTATGTTTAAGTCCTGTATCCATTTGGAGTTTATTTTTGTATATGCCCACCCATAATATTTAAATATAGCAGAAAGGTTTTATTTCCTATAGTTTAATTTTTTTTATTGTACAAGAATACCAGTTCATTGTAGAAAAATTTAAACATACTATATTTATCAAAATAATTAAGCAAAAACTATTCCAATGCTGAAATCTCCTTTAAACATATCAGTGTTTAGATGCCTTGCAGCTCGTCTAGTGCCTGGGAGCCAATGAGATTGTGGAACACTGCTCAACATGCTTCCAGCAGCCAGATCCTGAATCCTGTCCACTGTGGAACAAGCCTTTATATTCAATGACATCCCCACTAGGAAGGGAGTCCATCTGGGCTCAGGTTGGGAGGCCTCTGGAGGTGCGTCCACATTCCAGCTCATGGTCCCACACCCACCTGACAAGGACACCTGGGTAAAGTCCTAATACCCCAGGTCCCTGCTGCCCACTAGCCAGCATATGAGATAAAGGTATGCATAAGTTTGAGCATGGACCTCCTGCCCTATCCCCTTCCTCCCAGACCCTCGGCCAACACACATCCAGGTGCCAGGCACTCATCTGTCTCTGATACCCTGGTGCCCCTCCTCTGAGAATGGCAATGGGATCAGTGGGGTTGGGCTCAAGCACCTCCCTTCCTCTGGCACTGCCCTGTGGCTTGGTTCCTACAAGCCTCTGCTGCTCTGGGCCCTAGATCCACACCCAGAGTCCTGTTCCAGGTCCAGCTCAAGACCCACCTTTCAGAGAAAGGAGACTCCTGTTAATACAGGGGATCTCTCCTGCTCTCCTGCACTGCTTTGCTGACAACTGTCTTAATGGGATGTGTGGTCTCCACTCAACCTCTCATACAGATGCCCAGGGTTAAGACACAGCCCCTCAGAAGAAAGGTGAGATTCACAGTCATCAGTACTGACTGTAGACCCTAGTTGTACCCCTTTGCTAGCTTCCAGAGGTTTGTTCAGGTTAGCCCAGGACCTCAGATCCCTCCTGGCTTTACTCATTGCTGGGGATTAAATAAAATCATCCAGTAAAACCACTAATGCAAAGCAGGTGCTCAGGAAACATTTGTGAATGGGTGAGATAACTTTCTCCCAGCATCACCCTGGGAGGATTGTTTTGTAGAAACATGGCACAACATACAGTTGAGTTGTGCATTCTGCTGCAATCTCATCAAAGATGAGGAAACTTATTCAGGTGACTGTGCCTTTTAATAAAATAATACATCAAGTGATAACTCTTCAAAGGCTCTGTAATAGCCAGCTAAAGTAAAACAGCTTAATGAGACCCAAATTGCCTCTTGGAACAAAACGTGTGTTGTTTATTCTACCCACATTGTGTTTTCTTTTTCACAGAGAAGTTCTTACCTGTATTGAGGTCTGCAGAACTGCTAGCTTTCATTTTCATAGCTTACCAATGATGTGCCTGAAGCTACTCATCCAGGGAAAGGGCAGACAGACCCTGAGACCTATAGGCTGAGGGACCTGCATGCTGAGGGACTATTGCACTACACACAGCAAATACGCTTAATGCTGAGTAGAAGCAGATGACAAAACCAGCCACCCCCCTCACAACCCTTTCCTCTTCCCATCCCACACACAGTATCAATGTTTCCTCAGTCCCAATCACTCCCAAGACAAAGTGGCTGAGAAAGTGCACCAGCGACAGAATGCAAATATGCATCACAGCAGTTCAAGTCTAGGGAGACCACGCTCCTGCTGGCTACAAGTAGGTCAGTGGGGATGTCCCAGTGGCTGTCCTCAAAACATAGCACAGCACTCCCGCTGAACCTCACAGGTCAATTGGTTTCTGTTTCATTGAGCATAGGGATCACATTTCCAGCAAGTAGCTAGAAACCTTAGCCACCTTTTTCCTAATGCCTGCAGTAAAATAGAAAGTCACCTGTATACTCATGAAATTGTCTTAAATTACATCTTTGTGAACGGGCCTGTCTACCTCTGGCCCCTGGTAGCAATTTAGCTACTTCAGGGAAAGGCATGGCTGTGTATTTGAACAGGTATGTGACCACAGATCATGAGTGCAAACTATAAAAGCAGAAACATGCGTGGGAAACGGGATTGGTTTCTCAGGGGCGCCAATTAACTGCTCTCCCAGCTCAGGTTTTGGGGGGTTCACAAATTTTGGAATAGAACTCTCCCGGGTGAGGGCCTGAGATCTGCTTCCCACAGTTCCCCATAGTCTCATTTTCACCGGATTATCACACTAATCATGCCAGTGTGTGCAGAAAGGAGAGCAGCGTCGCCGATCCCACGTGTCTGGAGGAAAGCAGCTTGACCAGCATGAACGCAGCACTTGGCCCAAAGTGAAGATAGGAGGACACTTCTCAGAGCCAGTACTGGGCCTGCCAGTACAGACCCTCCTGAATGGCAATTTCAGGTCTTAGAAAACATTGACATGTGGAACACAAATATACAAGGAGTTCTGAACATAGAACTTCAAAACTAGGCCCTTTATTTTTGGGTTCAGGCACACTATGAAGTGTCAGAGGAGACAGGAGAAGGGCTACAGGCAGTGTCGACCATTTTCCTAAGGAGAGGAGAATCGGCCACAGAACAGAATACCATTGGTTTTGCTGTGCTGAATAAAGAAAAGAAAGGGGTGGTCAGCATAGAACCTGGGCATGATTCTCGCACATCGAAGGAACATGAGGCCGGCGGTGGCAGCCGCAGCCTCCGTGCCTTCCTCGTTGACCTCCACAAAGGACTTGTGAATGACCTTGGACAGAAACAGGTTTCTCCCAGACGACATTCCAGAGAAGTCTGCCTTGTCCGGCTCAAAGGCATTGGTCATGCCCATAGCATAAAGGACATTATTCATGTCATAATTCTCCTCCAGTTTGAATCTAGGGAGGAACACTTCTACCTCTTCTTCATCCATCATATCTGGCCTGGTCCATTCTATGAATTTCTCATAGGTGAGCTGCTTTTCCACCTAGAAGAGGAGAGTTGAAGAGTTTATGACCTAGAACAGTTCTGCCAGTGGAACCTGGACTACACTGCGAATGCTCTATCCTGCACGGTAGGGGATGGCAGTGATGGGAAGTTATGTAGCATTAAACATTCCCTGGGCAATGCTCAGAACTGCTGCAAAGAGAAGAAAATGTGATCCCCTTGCCTCCCCGCACAATCAGGGAATCAGCACTCTTACCGTTTCCAGGTCAACATTTTCATCAGGAAGCATGATGATCATGTTCAGCTCTTTGCCGACGTAGGGCAACACCAGAATTTTGGTGAATATTTCTCCGATGTAGGTCATATTAAAGGTAGATTTTTTAAACATCATTTGTACAGTTCTCTGCTCATTCTATAAAGGAAAAGGATAAACGTTAAGCTGAAACAAAAACCAGTTTACACATTGGACAAATCAACAGAGCTGGCCACTCTGGGCCCCTAGAGATACTTTTTTGGCCTCCAGACCACATCAGCCATCTCTTCAGCTGGCTTGATTTCACTCCTCAACCTCCAGGCATGGGAATCCAGGGCTCAAATCATACACTGTTTTTCTCCTGTTGCTGTCATTCAGTCTTGTGACTTTAACTAGGATTTCCAAACTTATATTTCTACTGGGAATTCTCCCCTGTACTCCAGACTAATATATTTTACTGACTACTTGACACCTGCATTTGGACATAAAGGAACTTCCAATGTCTCATGTCACGCTGGGCTCTTCATATTCCTTTCCAAGTCTGTTCCATTTATAATTTTCACCATCTCAGCTGATATAGATGCCATTCATTCCACTGTCAAAAACCTTGGAGTACCCTTGTTTCCTGTCTTTCACACTCCACATCTGACTCATTAGCTAACCATTTAACTCTACTTTTAAATATATAATACAAATACAACTTGTTCTTTCTACCTTCACTGCTACCAGCCTAGTGCTGCTCACTAGGATAACCTTCTAAGTGATTCCCTAAGGGCCCATCCCCCTTGTGATTTTTTCACCCAGTGACTAGAGAGATCTGGCAAATCAAATCATCAATCGGACCACATCCCTCTTTGGCAGACCACCTTTGTGTCTCACACCCAGGGACTGAAAACTGAAGTCCTTAGAGCAAACTGCAATAGTGACAAGAGCTTGTTCCCCATGCCCTCTGCTCCCATCTCCCTGCACTCATCTGCTAGAGCCACAGGGGCCCATTGGTGGCTTTGTAGACAAACCAGGCCCAGAAAGCATGCCCCTAAGATCTGAGAGCACGACTCCTGGACACAGGGACAGGTTCCAAGAGGCTCCTTTGTTATTTCAAAATAGTCACCTTGCTGACTTTAAATGGTCTCTCCTGGGTTTGGTGCTTGCTAAACTGGTTCTCCCAAGTTCCTTTGAAGTAGATGGCATTCACGAGAACTAGAGCAGTATCTTGACTAACTGAATTTGGGGACAGCAACTCGGTAATTTTACCTGAAAAGAAGAATTAAAGAACCAGTTAACTACAGGTGTCCTGAGGTTTAGTAATATTCAGATAGGACCATCTCCCTGTGTAGACAAGTACACAGATGAAGGAATTTACTGTCCCCCCAAATATAACGATGGAAAGGGATCCTTATCCTTAAAACAACAGCAGCAAATTAAAACTTTAAAAATACCACCACAAATAAAACACATAAAATGAACAAAGCCATATATGCAGGATGAATTCATCACAAGTGAGACAGGGAGGAAGGCTGTTGTAAAGAAAAGTGAGAGTTTGGGAAAGAATCCAAGATGGCATAGGTAAACACCTACACTGCTGCCTCGCACAACAATTTCAAAACTACAACTAAAAGAACGGACATCATCCAGAACCACAGGAAAGCTGGCGGAGTGGAAATTCTACAACTAGAAGGAAAGAGAGGGGCTCACAGAGACCCAGAGGAACTGTAAAAAGCTGAGGTACGGAGACGCACGTGTGGAGAGAGCGGGTGCCAGAGTATCTCGCTGGTTTTCTCTGAGGGGAGGGAAACGGAGATTCTCAAAGGCATTGAACCCCTTATCCTACAACACTAAACCTCAGATCCAGCCGAAACTCATACGGGGGGAGTTTGGACTGTGAAAAGGGAGAGGTGCATGGAAATTTAGGGGAGTCGCAAAAGATCAGAGGTCTGGTGGTGCATGGCACTGTGTAGAGGACAGACTGCTGATCGTGCCCCTGGCTTTCTCCAGTGGGCAGGAGACAGACCCTCCAAACTGTGCCACTTCTGAGTCCACTAAGCCCCTGTTTTGGGTGAAACCCTGGGGACCTAGACTCGTGTGGCCCTGGAGTGCAGGGGAGCTGGAAAGGCAGCGGTCTAGGGGCACTGTCCGCATGCACAAGGACCGCTCCAGTGATTATCCGGTCACGTGAGACTCAGGGGCCGTGGAAGGCAGTGCCGACTGGAGGGCAAGGCGGTCCCTTAAGCCCTGAGACTCCACCCATCCCAAGCTCAACAGAGGCTTCTTTGGTTTTGCAAGTCTGGTATCATAAGGCTGAATTCAACACAGAAGTTTCCCTGGCATAGTGAAAATGCCAAGACAAGGGAAGGGATCACAAACAAAAGAAATGGAGGAAAACAAACGACTGGACATAGAGTTCAAAACCATGCTTATAAGGTTTTTCAAGAATATGCTAGAAAAGTTGGATAAAGTTAGCGAGAGCCAAGAGGAGATGAAAAAGGACCAACTAGAGATGCAAAAGATTCAACGAGAGATGGAAAAGGTCCAACTAGAGATGAAAAAGGACCAACTAGAAATTAAACATACACTGACTGAAATAAAAAATATAATACATAGTCCTAACAGCAGACTAGAGAAAGGCAAGAATGAAGTCAAAAATTTGAAATATAAAGAAGCAGAAAACACTCAACTGGAAAAGCAAGAAGAGAAAAGAATCCAAAAATGTGAAGATAATGTAAGGAGCCTCTGGGACAGCTTCAAGCGTACCAACATCAGAATTGTGGGGGTGCCAGAAGAAGAGAGAGAGCAAGATACTGAAAACCTATTTAAAGAAATAATGACTGAAAACTTCCCACATCTGGTGAAAGAAATAGACTTACAAGTCCAGGAAGCACACAGAACCCCATATAAAAGGAATCCAAAGAGAACTACACCAAGACACATCATAATTAAAATACCAAGAGCAAAAGAAAAAGAGAGAATATTAAAAGCAGCAAGAGAAAAACAGTTCATTACCTACAAGGGAGCACCCATACGACTGTCAGCTGATTTCTCAACAGAAACGATGCAGGCCAGACGGGAGTGGCAAGAAATATTCAATGTGATGAATAGCAAGAACCTACAACCAAGAATAATCTATCCAGCAAAGCTATCATTCAGAATTGAAGGGCAGATAAAGAGCTTCACAGAGAAGAAAAAGCTAAAGGAGTTCATCAACTCCAAACCAGTATTATATGAAATGCTGAAAGGTACTCTTTTAGAAGAGGAAGAAGAAAAAGGTAAAAGCCAAAAAATTATGGACAACAAATACATATCTATATCAACGAGGGAATCTAAAAATTAAGTGAATTAAAAATTTGATCAACAGAATAAACTGGTGAATATAATAGAATCAGGAGCACAAAAAGGGAGTGGACTGATAATTCTCAGGGGGAAAGGGGTGACAGATGTACAGGGAGAGACTGGACTAAAATCATACACCTATGGATTAGGTCAATGGGAGGGATGTAAGGACAGAGGGAAGGGTGGGAGTTGGGTGAGGGGTGCTATGGAGGGGAAAAAAGAGAAACAAATGTAATAATCTGAATAATAAAGATTTAATTAAAAACAAACAAATAAACAAACAAAAAAGAAAAGTGAGAGTTTGTAACCAGTGTAAGGAGTGGTTTAAGTGAAGAATCACAGGTGAGTGAAGGGCATCACTATACATCCTGTAGAGTACTCCACAGGGCAGGTACCACACTGAGCAGGAACACAGGGATCCAAATTCTCTTCATACTATAGTCCTATCTAATAAAAGAGTAATATGCAAATTGACCATCATTCCAACACACAAGATGGCCACCCCCATGAGGTCAAAGATCACTGTCCTCATGTGGACAAAAGATGGCCAACACAAGATGGCACCACAAGATGGCCAGCAGGGGAGGATAGTTGTGGGCAATCAGGCCAGCAGGGGAGGGCATTTGGGAGGGACCAGGCCTGCAAGGGAGGGCAGTTAGGGGTGAGTAGGATGGCAGGGGAGGGCAGTTAGGGGCAATTGAGCTGGCAGGGAAGCAGTTAGGCATCTATAAGGCTGGCAAGGGAGTGGTTAGGGGTGATCAAGCTGGCAAGCAGAGCATTTAGTGGCAATCAGGCAAGGGATTGGGAGCCAGCAGTTCTGGATTGTGAGGGGATGTCCACAGCACATTCAGGCCTGATCCTGGTGGTGGGATAGGGCCTAAATGGGCAGTTGGACATCCCTTAAGGGGTCTTATATTGGAGAGGGTGCAGGCTGGGCTGAGGGACACCTCCTGCCCCCCATGCACAAATTTCATGCACCAGGCCTCTAGTACTAATAAAATAGAATAACAATGTATTTTCACCTTCTGTCTTCTTAGCTACCCAGGTGTTGATATGTTTTCTAGCCTCCTCTGCAGCTTTGAAGAAGTCAAGCTCTTCCATCTCTGCTTGGTAGAATTTGAGACAGGAATCTTTGAAAGACTGAGAGAGACAACAACACAATTGCATGACCACAAAAACAAGCAACACAACCAGCTTACTTCCTAATTGTGACAAAAAAGAACATAGATAATTTCATGATATGAATAAGAGGAATAAATTAATAAGGTATAAAAATATTGAGGTGCCCTAGCTGGTTTGGGTCAGTGGATGAAGCATCAGCCTGCAGACTGAAGAATCTTAGGTTCAATTCAGTAAAGGATTGATGGCCAGGCAGAGGCAGCTGATCAATGATTCTCTCTCATCATTAATATCTCTATTTCTCTCTCCTTCTCCCTTCCTCTCTGAAATCAATAAAATATAATATTCGATTCTTAGCATGTTGTAGACACTATATTAAATGATCTAGATATATCATTTCATTTAAGATTCACATAATTCATGCTTTAACATTTTACTGCTCTGTTGTTTTTAATTTTTCAATTACAGTTGACATTCAATATTATATTAGTTTCAGGTGTCCAACATAATGTTTAGACATTTATATAGCTTACAAAGTGATTCCCCCCATAAGTCTACTACTCATCTGACATAATACATAGTTATTGCAATATTACTATGTTCCCTATGCTCTACTTTATATCCCTGTGACTATTTTGTAACTACCAATTTATATTTCTTAATCTCTTCAACTATTTCACCCAACCCCCCCAACTCCCACACTTCTGGTGATCATCACTTTGTTCTCTGTATCTATGTACTTATTTCTGTTTGTTCATTTACTGTTTTTTTTAGATTCCACATATATGTGTAAGCATATGGTATCTTTCTGTCTGACTTATTTCATTTAGCATTATACCCTCTAAACTCCATTCATGTTGTTTCAAATGGCAAGTTTCATTTTTTTGTGTGTATGTCAGTTTTATTCTTTTTTTTTATATGGCTGAGTAATATTACATACTATGTATGTACTATCTCTTCTTTATCCACTCATCTATTGATGGACACTTGGATTGCTTTCATATTTTGGCTATTGTAAATAATGCTGCAATGAACATAGGGGAGCGTATATCTCTTCAAATTAGTGTTCTGAATGCCTTCAGATAAATATATAGAAGTAGAATTGTTCGGTAATATGGTAGTTCTATGTTTAAATTTTTAAACAGTAACCTTCACACTGTGTCCCATAGTGACTGCACCAATTTAGAAGCCCACCAACAGTTCACAAGTGTGGAGAGCAGATACAGAGTTTGGACAGGTTCAGGCTTCACACTAATGAGAGGGCACTGTCCTCTCATGGCAAAGCCACATGCAGGTCCCAACTTGGAGGGCAAAGCCTTCCTTGCATAATTATAGCCAAAGGCTATGGTTGTAAGCTTGACCTTATGGTCCAAACCTGTGGAATGATGTAGGCTGCAGGAGGTGCAGCAAGTGCTGCCAAAACAAAGCTTGAAAGAGTTCTTAGGTGCACATAATTAAGTAGATTCAAAACTCTTGAGAACATTGTAAACACTTTGACCTTGCCCTTGTTTGCCTCTTGGGATCTGACTATAAAATAAAGACTTGGCTTACAAGCTGTGGTACTGTCTCTCCATCCGAGAACAGTGTCCCATCTGGCCTCAACTGTATTCTCTCGTCTTCTTTAATCCTTCACCACCCCTCCTCAGGTTTAACCTGGGTATGCTGGACATGGTTCACACAAGGATTCCTTTTTCTCCATATCCTCACTAACACTTGTCTGTAGATTTATTGATGAGAGCCATTCTGACAGATGTGAGGTGAAAGCTTACTGTGATTTTAATTTTCACTTCCCTATGATTACTGATGTTGAGCATGTTTTCATATTTCTATTGGCTATCTGTATATCCTCTTTGGAGAAATGTCTATTCAAGCCCTCTGTCCATTATTAATTAGATTGTTTTTTGATTTATTGTTTTTGTTTTTGTACTAAGGTGTATGAGTTCCTTATACATATTGGATATTAACCACTAATCAAATGTATCCCTGGTGAATATCTTCTCCCATTTAGTTGTCTTTTCATTTTGTTGTTTCCTTTGCTGTGCTTTTTAGTTTGATGTAGTTTCATTTATTTTTAATATAGTATTAAAAATGTAGTAGCATGTTATTTATCTAATATATATATATATATTGCCAGGTGCGATGTCAAGAAGTTCACTGCCTATATTTTCTCATAGGAGTTATTTGGGCTTCAGGTCTTAATTTAAGTCCTTACTCCATTTTGAATTTATTCTTGCATGTGATGTAAGAAAGCGATCTAGTTTCATTTTTTTGTATGTATGTCAGTTTTTTGTCTTTTCCCCATTGCATATTCTTGTCTCCTTTGACATAGATTAACTGACCATATAGGAGTGGGTTTATTTCTGGGCTGTCTATTCTGTTCCTTTGATCTATGTGTCTGTTTTTATGCCAGACCTTGCTGTTTTGATTAGTATAACCTTATAATATAGTTTGATATCAGGTAGTAAGTGTGATTACCTCCAACTTTGTTATGTTTTTCTGCTGTGACTATTCAGGGTCTTTTGTGGTCCCATATAAATTTTAGGGTTGTTTGATCTAGTCCTGTCAAAAATGTGCTTAGTATTTTCATAAGGATTGCATTGAATCTATAAATTGCTTTGGGCAGTGTGGACATTTTAACAATATCAATTATTTCTATCCATGAAAATGCAATATGTTTAGACTTATTTGTGTCTTCAATTTTTTTTATCAATGTCTTATAGCTATCAGATACAAGTCTTTTACCTCTTTGGATACATTTATTCCTAGGTACTTTGTTCTTTTTTATGCATTTGTAAATGAATTGTTTCTTTTTTATATATAAAAACAGATAGTTTTTTAAAAATATATTTTATTGATTTTTGACGGAGATGAAGGGAGAGAGATACAGAGTTAGAAACATCGATCAGCTGCCTTCTGCACACACCCTACTGGGGATATGCCCGCAACCAAGGTACATGCCCTTGACTGGAATTGAACCTGAGATCCTTCAGTCGATAGGCCAACGATCTATCCACTGAGCCAACCCGGTTATGGCTGGAATTGTTTCTTAATCATTCTTTCTAATTGTTTGTTTTTAGTATATAGAGATCCAATAAATTTTGGTATATTGGTTTTATGTGTTCCAACTTCTTGAATTCTTTATTAGTTCTAACAGTTTTTTGGTATAAAGTCTTTAGGGTTTTCTATATAATATTATATCACCTACCAATAGTAACAGTTTTACTTCTTCCTTCCTAATGCCTTTTATTCTTTTTCATGACTAACTGCTCTGAGTAGGACTTCAGATCATTGTGTTTTCATTTTCATTGACTGAAGGTAGACTTTGATTTCTTCTCTAATTTTTTTGTTAACCAACCCATTGTTGAGTAGCATGTTATTTATATAAACATGTTTGTGTGTTTTTCAGTTTCTTCTCACACCTGATTTATAAATTCATACCATAGTGACCAGAGAAGATGCTTGACATGATTTCAATTTTCCTAAATTTGTTAAGACTTGTTTTGTGACCTAACATGTGCTCCATCCTAAAAAATGTTCCAAGTTCATTTGAAAAAAATGTATATTCTTTTGTTTTTAGCTGAAATGTCCTAAAGATATCTGTTAAATTCATCTGGTTCACGTGTCACTCATGTCTTGGTTTAATTATCCCATGATGTCAATGGGGTGTTCAAGTCCCCTACTATGACTGTATTAATGTTGATTTCTCCCTTTTGGTCTGTCAATATTTGACATATATTAGGTATTCCTGTGTTGGGTGTATAAATGTTTAAAAGTTATTGCCTCTTGTTGGATTGATCATTTTGTCATTAAGAAAATGCCTTTTTTATCTTTTATTACAATCTTTGTTTTAAAGTCTATTTTGTGTGATACAAGTATTAATACCTCATCTTTTTAAAATTTCTATTAGCATAATTTTTTTTTCATTCATTTACTTTTAATCTGTGTTTGTCTTTCAATCTGAGCCAGGTCTCTTATAAGCAACATATGTACAGGTCTTGTTTGTTTTTTATCCACTCAGCCACCCTATGTCTCTTAATTGGCACATTTAGTCCATTTACATTTAAAATAATTTTTCATAGGTATATAGGTATTGCTATTTAATTGTTTTCTGATGGTAGTTCTCTGTTCCTTTTGTATTCTTTTGTTCTTTTCCATGTTAATGACTTTCTATATTTTGTTTGGATTCTTTTCTCTTTATTACTTTTATACCACTTATAGATTTTTGGTTTGTAGTTATGATGTGCTTCATGTATACCAAGCTATGTTAATAGCAGTCCATTTTAGTTGAAGATGGCTTATGTTCTAACACATTCTAAAATCACTACAAATTTTACTCACCCCCTCTACATTTATGTTTTTGTCATTGTTTTTACTTCTTTTGGTTGTGTCTGTTTTTGTGTATTCCTTAATTTGTTGTAATTACACATGATCTTAGAGCCCTTTGTCTTTATTGAAAGTTTTCTTTTTCTTATATCTAAACCTCATAAAAGAATAATAATGTAGGAAATAGCTAAAATTGATAAAAATAAGTCAAGCAGGTTATAAAAAAAATCACACTGTGGCCTGGCTACAGCATTTTGGACAGTAATTTCACAATATTCACTTAAAACCTTACTCCCTTCCTTTCTTCTACGAGTCCACAGTGGAGTATCACAGGTACTTACTATCTGTATGGTTCAGATTGGGTTCAACCTAAATGCCCGTCAATGGAAGAATGATTATAATACATCCATATTTAATAATACCAGATAATAAAAAGAAAGAAAACAAAAAATTTTTTAAAACTAAAGAAAAAAAAACAGAAAAAGAAAAGCAGGTAACAGTAAGAGCAAGGTATTATCCACATATTCTGAGATGCAAAGAATTTAAGTTATAGTGTTCCATGAAAAGAAACAAATTAAAAAAAAAAAGATGTTATGAAGATGTTATATAGGGGAAAACCGCACAAAACAAGTTTCTACATGTATGGGGGGTATACATTTTAAATTTCTAAATGCTCTTACACTGGAGAGGAAGCAATGAGTGATAGAAAAGAAACTGCAAGAGCTCTTGCTTTTCCTCCTTTAGTACCATACATATAAAAGACTAATACAGTGGTACCTCGAGATACGAGTTTAATTCGTTCCGTAACCTTGAGGGGTGGGAAACTATGAGACGCTCGAGTCGTGGTAAACTGGTGGGTCGTGTGCAGCCAGCCAATCCGCGAGATTACTCTTATCTCAAATGTTGCTCGTATTTCAAAGCAAAAATCGCTCTCTCGATGGCTCGTATCTCAAAAATCTCGTATGTTAGGGCATTCGTATCTCGAGGTACCACTGCATGTTAAGTGTCTGACCATTCAACCAGTTGCTATGATGCACACTGACCATCAGGGGGCAGATGCTCTGATCAGTAGGTTAGCTTGCTATTGGGGTGCAGCCAATTGGGACTGAGTGAGATGGGCCAGACTTGCCCTGGAGCCCTCCTGTAGCCCCTCCCCAGCCTGAACATGCATGGGTGGGGTCCCTTGCCCTGGCCTGCACCCTCACCTCATGCAATCCAGGTCTCCTCGAGGGATGTCAGAGAGCCAGTTTCGGCCCAATCCCATAGGCCAGGCTAAGTAACCTCACTGGTACATGACAATATTCACTTGAGTGGTTTTTAAAAACATAGAAAGCATTATAAATAAAGAGAACCAATATTCTTAGACAAATAAGCACTTAAAACAACTATATGCCCAGTTGTGCACTTGATTCGATCTGCAGTAGCAGGCATGCAAGAGGCAGAGAATCAGTGATTCTCTCTCATCACTGATGTTTCTATCTCTCTCTCTGAAATCAATAAAAATATATTAAAAAAGAAATTCTGTGTTGGAAAAAAACAATAAAAATATTTATATGTGTAAAAATTGAATGCTGGGAACCAATTCCAACATGTCATAATTATAAGAGTTTCACCAAAATGTTGGTGAAGCTTGGGGAGCTTAAGAAGGATTGAATCAAATGTAGTTTACCTGTTAGAAATGGCTAAATGGTACCTCCCCCAAAGCTGAATAGGATTGTCTGCTGCCAGACAACTCAGGGCATTTTATTGCCCCCCTGTTGGCCAAACACCTGAAAAACTATAGGCTATTCCCCAAACTGACAATGCTTCTGTAAATCTTACCCTTTGAAGTGTATGACTCCACCTTGCCTTAGGAGAAATTGTGTTAATAAAAGCAAGGGTCCTAGACAAGGAGGTAGTCTTCTAGTTCCTTTAGCTGAAGGACCCTCAATGATTTTCAAAATTATCTTTCGTCTTTGGACTTATTTTTTTTTAAATATATTTTATTGATTTTTTACAGAGAGGAAGGGAGAGGGATAGAGTTAGAAACATGGATGAGAGAGACATTGATCAGCTGCCTCTTGCACGCCCTCTACTGGGGATGTGCCCGCAACCAAGATACATGCCCTTAACCGGAATCAAACCTGGGACCTTTCAGTCCGCAGACCAACACTCAATCCACTGTGCCAAACCAGTTTCAGCTGGACTTCTTAATAATCTATGCATCAGCCCCTTTCTCCAGATTGCTGAACCCTTTGTAACGCTGGGACAAGAACCTTGGCAACTGAAAATGCTTCACACTGCATACAAAAAATTACCAATATGTAGAAAAAATGATTAGAGATATTCATTTTTATAATTTCTTTGTTTTGGCCAATTCATCTTAAATTGTTCTATAATCCATGTTAGCTTTTTTTCATAAGTCACTTAAGCTTCATAAGTATTTGGACAGAGTTGTTATAAGGCCTATTTTAGAGAGTATAAAACTGAATGAGAGTTAAAGGAAGTGTGAGAGGTTAGTAGACCTTAGCTCATGCTCGTCTGTCAATTTGTAGCCCGAAAGCTTTCTGCTGTACCACATGATCCCTCCCCACTGCTTGTGGTCTTCATTTCCTTAGTGAAAACAGAAATTACCACTTACTAAGTTGAAATCAAAAGACTTTTCTCCGAAGAGCCTATTGGCAGTTCTAAGCAAGTACTGCGTGCCAGCCCTGTTAACCTCGGTGAGGAGCATCTGGAAGCCCTGGTGGACATCTTCACTTCTGCCACCACTTTTACTGAAATGAAGTGCCTGAAATAGAACACAGAATAAAAATGTACAACTTCAGTATGCTTTGACTTCAGGAAATTGGATAAAACAATCAATTCTGCCTAAGAACTGTACAGGTCCTCACTACAGACTAAAAGAATAGTCACCCAACTAAAGACAAAAGTATCTTGAAAGTCACTCTTCCCTCTAACACATCCTGCAAGGAGTCAGAGCCCTCCCTGCCTACAATGGCAGGAGCTGAAATGCCCTTCACAGATCCAGCTTCTGGGTGCTCCCACTTGTTGTCTGCCTGAAAATAAGGCTGTCAGCCTGGCCCCAATTCTCAGTGAAGACAGGACACTCCTAATATCAAAAATTGCAGCCTTTCCCCAGTCCTTGGATTTAGGCTGGCCCTGTGATTGTTCTGACCAACAGAGCACAGGAGAAGGGACAATGAGCCTTCGAAGGCCTGGCAGCTCCACATTTGCTCTCCTGGATCCCGGCTTCCATGGTGTAAAGAAGTCCAAGCTGTCCTGTGGCAGACACCTGGAAAGCCTGGGAGAACAACACCTCAGGGGGAGAGCTACTTGTCAAATGGCAACCTTGCCAACAGCATTTCTTGGATAATAAATGATCCCAGCTGACACCATGGAGTTAGTTGGCCCACAAAATCTGAAAAATAATCAACTATTGTTATTTCCAAGCACTAAGTTTTGGGATGGTTTGTTTTGCAGCCGTAGAAAATCCACACTGTAATCTAGAAATAAAGTTATGGCATAACAAAAATCTAATATGTGTATAGCACTTGCTTTGAACTTAGGCAGCTGTCAGAGGCTAGGACAGTGAAGAAATTCTTACTGGAAGCTGGAGAAAAGGAGCTCATGGCATGGACTGGCAGAATTGGACAGACTGTCATCTGCATGATGGGAAAGGTTAGACATTTTCCAGTGAACCCTGGATTTGGTTTGGGAGAAGTCCAGAAAGAACATGGCTCCTTTCAGCTCCCTGGGATAAAGTATGGGAACATAAAAGTAAGCTAAAGACCACTTCATTTTCAAGTAGAATCTAAAGGAAGTATTTCCAACCTAGGATTTGTGGGGTAGAAAATAAAAATGTTTCTTATTCCCAGCATCTCCAGTGGGCAAGTGATTCTGAAAGTACAAGTAAGATATGACCTCAGGGCAATTGTAAATTCAAGGGCCAGGCCTCAAAGGCTGAATAAAGTTCATTTTGTTAACACCTTAGAAAGACTAAGTGCCACACAGACTGTCCTGTTAGGCAGAGAAGCCTCTGAGCATCTTCAAGACACTGTCCCCCAGCATATGCTTTTGTTCAAGGAAGCAAATTTAAGTTGATATATACAATATCCCACCACTGTTTAGAAGAACAACTGCCAACACCTTTTCTTGGACTTCCAGTTTCCAGAACTATGAGAAAATGAATTTCTGTTGCTTCAAACACTTAGTGTTAGATACCTATTATGGTAGCTATAGCAGATTTAGACACAGCCCCACAACATATGAAGTATGTGTCCACTGCAGATATCCCACTCTGTGTCACCACTGTATATTGGGGGATGAAGGGACAATCATTTGTCTTTAGTTCACAAAGCTCTGCACTCAGGAACCACACCAAAGAGCCTCAATAGCCTTGTTCTTTCTAGACTTCAAGCCCGAACCTGGCCCATGATTAAATCAGACTCCGGGGCAGTGGGAGAGGTGAGTGTATTTTTCCTATGGGAGGGCTGAGAACCATTAGGAGCCAGCGGGCAGATTGTGGCAATCAGGGAGAGACCCCGATGAGCTAATGCCTTAAGTCTTCAGGCCTTGCACACCACTCTGGAGGAAAACTCTGGGCTGGCTTCAGTTATGAGGCATCAGGATGTGTAACAGAGCAGAGGTTTGAAAAGCACTTGCACATTCAAGCTTGTCCTCCTGGAAGCTTGGAATTGTGCTATGAAGAAGTCCAGGCCATTCTGCCAAAGAGAGACCATGTGGGAGGCCAGGCCAAGGCAGCACGCAGAGGAGGCCATCTGCATGGAGGAGGCCTAAGGCCTACACCAGTGACACAGCCCCGCCAAATGGAACAGCATTACCGTTCAGTCCACCCAAAGCAAATCTTTACCTTAAGTACTAAGGTTTTGGGGGGTAGTCACTCAAAAACAAAGAACTGAAACACCACTGAAAAAATTTACAGTTAAATAAGAAAATTGAAATAAAGATTTTTAACAATTGAAAAGCAGTTGACAATACCCAAAGACTACTGTGAGACTCAACCTAACCTTGTGGCTTTACGTCTACTCACAAAGTCCTGCACAAACCACTACCAGAGGTGGTGAAACTGATTGCTTTCCCAAGTAGAGAGTGCCACTCATCCCTAACAGGTCAGAGCACTTGCCCCAAGACATATGCCCAGGGCTGACACATCCTTCCCTGGCAGCATTCCACCCACAGCCCTGCTACACTGATAGAAAGCAACTGTGGTATTTGAAAGGTGGAAGACCAGTTAACTAACAAATTAATTAGTATTTCCTGTTCCCCAGAAATGGCGTCTGGCACATACCTGGACTATCTGGGCCGCGGTGTCTCCCCTAGCCCCCATGAGGACCATGGCCAGGGCAGAGGAGATGCTGAAGGGCGAGAAAAACACGTTTTTTGATTTGTCTTCACCCAGCTTTTTCAAAAGGTTTATGGCAAAAGTGCCATTTGCTTCAGAAAGAGTATTCATGATGGCGAGTCTGAAACAATGGAGTTAATGTCAGTATCACATAAACTAGGCTTATAGTTGACTGCATTTCACGCTGGTAACAGTGACCACTGACACTGGTTCAGTCAGCAAACAGGTGCACATAAAAAACTCTATTCCTTTGGGGGAATCTCAAAGTTATAAGTGTTTCTAATTTTAAGTGGAAAAAAAATTGGAGTTATGCTTATAATAGAATCTTGTTTTGTAGGGGGAAAGCAGGAGGACTACTATATATACACGTCTGTGAGCCCAGAGAAGGTGTGGATGGTACACACTCAACCTCTTACCTAGTTATTTCCTGGGAGAGACAATAGGAAAAGAGTTATTGGCTTTTGGTTCCATTTTTGCATTGTTTGGTATGTTGTATGAACTTATATGTATCCTTTATAATAATAGGCTAATATGAAAATCTACCAAACAGCAGACCTACTGATCACTATGACATGCACTGGCCACTAGGGGTAGATGCTCAATGCAGAAGATGCCCCTGGTGTTCAGTGTGCTCCCACAGCTCAGCCAAAAGCCCTGATCTGGGCTCACAGCTGGCAAGAGCAGCTATGGTGGGAGCCTCTCCCGCTTCCAGGGCAGTGCTAAGGATGTCCCACATTCCCCGAGAGTTCCTGGACTGCAAGAGGGTGCAGGCAGGGTTGAGGGACCCCTCTGAGTGCACGAATTTCATACACTGGGCCTCTAATTATTTTATAATTTAAAATTCATTCATAATGATACCATTGTGATTAAGAACAGAAAAGTAGCAAAGGGAAGGCCAAATATTATAGGCATGTCATTGGGCAGCTTTTCCAGGAAGTTAAAGCTTTACATTCCCCAGGGGTCCAAAGAAGGAGAGATAGACCCATGCCCAGTAAAGTAGGGGTAACATGGGGAGGATCTGACAGTCACACTTGGGAACAGAGGTCAATGGCCAGAATGGGTATGGCCATTGTAAGTGGAGGAAGATTTGGAATACTTAATTTCCTGAATAAAGAAACTTCCTCTCTTATATTCTTGGTTGCTCTTGGTGTGTTACACTTGACTCCAGGCTTATCAAGCTCTCCCACCCCTGCTCTCTGGCATTTGTCTACATGGACTATAACTAGCCTGATGAACCCCCAAACACAATGTCTAATGGACCATAACTAGCCTGATGAACTCCCAAACACAATGTCTAATGGACCATAACTAGCCTGATGCTGATCTGGCTACACCTGGAAAGTCTGGACACTGGCTTTGCTTTTACACTTCTTCTATGTCTGAAATGGGACTTTGGAAAGACAGAAATATAAATCTACTAGAGGCCCTGTGCATGAAATTTGTTCCGGGTGGGGAGGAGTATTTCCCTCAGCCTAGTCTGCACCCTCTCCAATCTGGTACCCCTCGAGGAATATTCCAACTGGTGGGATCAGGCCTAAACGGGAAGTTGGAGAAACCTCTCACAATTCAGGACTGCTCGCTCCCAATCGCTCACCTGTCTGCCTACCTACCTGATTGCCCCTAACTGCTTCTGACTGCCAGCATGATCACCCCCTAATCACTCCCCTGCCAGCCTGATCAATGTCTAACTGCTCCCCTGCTGGCCTGATTGCCCCTAACTGCCCTCCTTTGCCAACCTGGTCACCCCTAACTGCCCTACCCTACTGACCTGGTTGCTCCTAACTGCACTCCCCTGATGGACTGGGCAACCCTGACTGCCCTCCCCTGCAGGACTGGTCCCCTCAAACTGCCCTTCTCTGTAGGCCTGGTCCCCTCCAACCGCCCTCCCCTATAGGCCTGGTCTACCCGCAACTGCTCTCCCCTGCAGGCTTGGGTTCCCCTAACTGCCCTCCCACGTAGGACTGTTTGTCCCCAACTGCCCTCCCTTGATGGCCTGGTCCCTCTCAACTGTCCTTCCCTATTGGCCTGATCACCCACAACTGCCCTCCCCTGCTGGCCATCTTGTGTCAACATGGGGACAGCCATCTTTGACCACATGGGAGCGGCCATCTTGTGTTCGCATGATGGTCAATTTACATATTACTCTTTTATTAGAATAGAATACAAATAAAAATCACTCATCCTTCTGTGTGAGTCTCAGAAAATTCTTTTTCTTGAGATATTGTACAGACTCCACTCCCAGCACTCACGGGAAAAGGGATACCCCAACTTCCCCAATAACAAACACAATCAAAAGTTACATAAGAAAAGATGGTTGAATGTTTTTTAGTTGTTTTTTATTTGTTTTTGCTTTTTAAAAGTATGTTTTTATTGTTTAAGAGAGAAAGGAAGAGAGTGGGATGGTGGGATAGAAACATCAGTGAGAGAGACACATCAATTAGCTACTTCCTGAATGCCCCACACCGGGGTTTGAGCTACCACCTGGGCCTGGTCACCCCCAATGCCCTGACTGGGAATTGAAGCAAGGAAATCTTGGTTCATGGGTCAATGCTCAACCATTGAGCCACACGTGCCAGGATGGTTTAATGTTTTAATAATGTAGAAGACTCCATTTCAGAGATGTAAACCATTATGAAAGGACTGACATTAACTATAGAGAAAAGGGGTGGGAGAAACAGAAGGGGGCCAGTTCTGGGAAAGGCACAGAGACAAAAAGGAAGTGTCATTCCTGTGAATGAGCTGTGGGCAGTATACTGGAAAGTTGGCTTAGTTGGTTAAAGGTTTGTCCAGATATACCAAGTTTGTGGGTTTGACCCCCATTTAGGATTCATACCAGAAGCAACCAATGAACGATAAGTAAATGGACCAACAATTGACATTTCTATTTTTTTTAATCATCACCAGACTATATTTTCTCCATTTATTTTTTCAGACATAGTGGGAGGGAGGGAGAGAAGGAGAGATCAATATCAGATAAGAGAGAGACACATTAATTGGTTGCCTTCCACATGCACCCTGACAGGGGCCAGGGATCGAACGCAAAACCGAGGTACATGCCCCTGACCAGGAACCAAACCCACGAACCTTCAGTCCTCAGGCTCACATTCTAACCACTGAACATATCCAATCAGGGCTTTCTCTCTTTTCCTTCCTCTTGATATAAACACAAACAAAAATAATAATAATAAATAACAAGTGGAGGTTCCTGGGGCGAGATGGGGCCTGGCTATTCTCTTTTGGATAATCTCAGAAATAGCCACCTGGAAATTAACCCTAAATTCCAACAGATAAGATAGGAAAATGAGCAGTCTTTTGTCAGAGCTGGTCACAGCTATTAATAGGCCCACTATTCTGTCTCTCTCACTCTATGACTGCTGTCATTTTAATTTAGAATACCTCAAAAATTTTTCTTGTCACAAGCTAAGGAACAGGCTCAACTCAGGGCTAATACTCTTTGGCTGCTGCCCTAAAAGTCATTACTTGAGGAAGGGCCTGAAGTGTGTTTTGGGAGGAGCCAGGTGAGAGGACAGAGACAGTGAAAGGCCCAGGCAGTCCAGAGTTGCAGGTGCAGCAGAGCAGGCCAGGGAAGAGGGGCTCTGTGGGGAGCAGCTCAAGTTAAAACACTGACCCAACTCATATTTCCCAGTTAGAGGTTGAGGAAATGACTCATCTGAGCAGTGGGTGGGACCCGATAGACCAGGAGAGAGGAAGGCAAGAGCAACTGTTTCCACGGAGTGAAGGTTGAAGGCAGGAGACATTTAGCTGAAAGGTCTGTGGAGGTTGCAGAATCAGCCATTCTTCCCAGGAGGCCTTGATGCTTACAACCGTGGGCACTGAATATGGCCCCAAAGCTGTGAAGGGGACAAGAGTTTTGCCACCCAGAAGCTGCCTTTTGGGATATTGATTTTAAGCTGGTTATTAAGAAACAAAAGACTCAAAAGAAACCTTGACCTCCACCTTTTCTGCCTAAGAGATTCAGATGGAAAAGCTGTGTCAAGAAGGAAACTCAGGGTATCTACCTCAGCCTAATCTAAATTAAATATGATATATAGGAAGGCACCAAGCAGGGGCCTGGAAGCTAGATCATCCCAGAGTCCACTAAGACAAAATTTTGCCTACCATGTGTGTTTTCCTCAACTACCTGTAAATTCTCACATCTGATATCTAAGATCCCATCCCTCTTGTTTCCTTTTTCCAAAATGACATATATACCAAATTTTGCCCCATTTTGGAAGTTCCATACCTATATGAATTCCCTATGGGTATATATTAAAACTCTGATTTTATCCTGCTAATTTGTCTTTGTTAACTTGATTATTAGCCCAGCTAGAAGAACTTAGAAGGTGGGAGGAAAGTATTACATTTTTTAGCTTCAAGGTGAATTGAGAAAGGACAGAGTTTTAGGGCCCTGTGAATATTAGGTTTGTTGCAAGTTCAACCTGCCAACGAAAGATCCCACAGTTCCCCTCATTACACCATCCAAGACTCTTACCATCCACATACTTGAGCCACTAAGAATTTCACTAAAGTGTACTAGTGAAAATACTGTTAGCATAGGCAGCTAAGAGTTCACAAAAGAGAAGAGAGCTAGACTGGCTAGGCCCAACTGAGTCTGGAAGTTACACTTAATCAGGCTTAAATCTGGAAGTCACATTATCAGACTCCCCTGCAGATAGCCAAATCTCTGCCAAGGGAATTAACACCTCTCCTGCTTTTCAATATCCCCAGGGGTCAACTGGCCTACTAGCAGAGACTGCCAAGGGGGGAGGTATAAAACAGCAAAGGAAATTCCTTTATCAGATATGAGCACAGTAGAGGCCAACATGGTGAAGCAGATCTTTGGGGCATGTGCAGTGGAGCCAAAATGGTACCACAGAAGAGTGGAGTCTAGCCTGGGAAAAGGATCAGAGGAGATGAGGGCAGGAACCCAGAGGATCTAGGAAAGGGCAGTGGTTGGAGGGAGGGCCCAACACAAGCTGGAGTAATCCAGGAAGTATACTGAATAGTTTGCAAGCAAGTCTATTCATTCTTGAAAAATCAAGAAAACCTATGGAGCATTATAAGGACTCTCAGAGCAGCTGCAACTACAGCCTGCCCCTCTTCTACATCCCCAAGGGCGTATTATTTCCCTTCAACCCAATAAAGCTTGACACTAGTTTAAACTTCTCCCTTTGAAATTCCTTTCTCGCACACCACAAGAAACCATTTTTACTGGCAATAACACTGAGCACAAAAACAACTATTAGGTATTTCATAAGCTACAGGGAAAAAACACACCAACACACCTTTAAGTGCTCCCAAATAGAGAACCACTTATAGATTTTGTCACATTCACAATAGGATATTAATGGAGATATTAATGTTTTAATATATTAGTATCAAAGAAATACATAAAATTAATTTTAAAAGAAAATATAAAACTATAAATATAATTTCAAAATATTTTCTATGTAAATTAAATTAGGAAGAAAAGTACACGTAAGCATAATTTATAGACAGAAAATGGGTAGAAATACTATATATTAAATGTTTCCAATTTATAAGTAAATTTTCAAGTTTTTTTATATTTTTCTGCATGTTCACATTTTCTACAACATTCTTAATTCTTTTTCGACAGTTATTGATATTTCTTTTTACAAAATTATATATGTACACTTAGTTTAAAAATCAGTGCCCATTGCCCAGCCAGTGCGACTCAGTTTTTTTAGTGTAGTTCCATGCACCAGGAGGTGGCAGGTTTGATTCCTAGTTGGATACATGCCCGAGTTGTGGGCTCGATCCCCAGTAGGGAGCATGCAGCCAATAGATGATTCTCTCTCATCACTGATGTTTCTATCCCTTTCTCCCTCTTCCTTACTCTCTGAAATCAATGAAAATATATTTTAAAAATTTTTCAAAAATAAAACACGAAAAAAAAAAAATAGAGGGAGAAACCAAGATGGCGGCATAGGTGAATACCTAAACTGCTGCCTCACACAACAATTTCAAAACTAAAACTAAAAGACAGAATGGACATCATCCAAAACCACAGGAAAGTGGGCTGAGAGGAATTTCTACAACTAAAAAGTAAGAGAGGGGCTCACGGAGACTCAGAGGAGCTGCAAAAAGCTAAGGTACAGAGACACGCGCATGGAGAAGACAGGCAGTGGAGTGCCTTGTTGGCTTCCTCTAGCAGAAGAAAGACAGAAATTCCCCACAGTGTTGAACCCCAGTTCCGACTGCACTGAACCCCAGTTCTGGGCGAGACTCATACAGGGGAGGGGTCTGGACTGTCGTGAAAAAGAAGGAGTGCATGGAAACTTTGGGGAGCCATGAAAGACAGAGGTCTGGAAGCGTGCGCAAGTGTGCACAGAGAGGACTGACTGCTGATTGTGCCACTGGCTTTCTCTAGTGGGAGGAAGACAGAACCTCCTAATTAAACTGAACTCCACTTCCAACTTCACTGAACCCCAGTTTTAGGCAAGACACTGGGGACCCAGACTCATACCAGTCCCCAGAGTGCACGGAAACTCAGGGGAGCCGGAAAGGCAGAGGTCTGGAGGCGCATAAGTATGAGTGCGTGCAGAGAGGGCTGCAGTGATTACCGAGGGACACTGAGACGCAAGGGCCTCATAGGACAGGACTAACGGGAAGCCAAGGCTGTCTGCTCAGCCCTGATAATCTGCCACATCCAAGCCGAACACAGAGACTTTTGTAATTTTGCAAGTCTTGTATTATAAGGCTGGCTCCAGCATAGAAGTTCTCCTGGTGTAGACACAGCTGATCTTCACAACCAATTGTCTTGGAGGTCAATTCCCTCTGTGATACCAACAATAATCAAGACTTAACTACAACAAGGATGTACACACAGTCCACAAAGGGGTGCACCTTAGGTAACTGGGGAGGCAGAGCTCCTGGGCTATATAGGACACCTAGCATGCAAAGCTACTCTACCAACTCAGGGAAGCAGAGAAATTGTGGGGACAAAGGAAGAGATCACAAACAAAAGAAATGGAGGGAAACAAATGACTGGATATAGAGTTCAAAACCTTGGTTATAAGGTTTTTCATGAATTTCCTAGAAAAGATGGATAAATTTAATGAGACCCTCAAGGATATGAAAAAGGACCAACTAGAAATTAAACATACACTGACTGAAATAAAACTATTATACAGAGACCTAACAGCAGACTAGAATAATGCAAGAATCAAGCCAAAGATTTGAAATACAAAGAAGCAGAAAACACTCAACTGGAAAAGCAAAAAGAAAAAAGAATCCAAAAATTTGAAGATAGTGTAAGGAGTTTCTGGGACAACTTCAAGAATAACAACGTCAGAATTATGGGGTGCCAGAAGAAGAGAGAGAGAAAAATACTGAAAACCTAGTTGAAGAAATAATGACTGAAAACTTCCCCCACCTGGTGAAAGAAATAGACTTACAAGTCCATGAAGTACACAGAATCCTAAACAAAAGGAATCCAAAGAGGACCACACCAAGACACATCATAATTAAAATGCCAAGAGCAAAAGACAAAGAGAAAATATTAAAAGCAGCAAGAGAAAAACAGTTAATTACCTACAAGGGAGCACCCATACGACTGTCAGCTGATTTCTCAACAGAAACTATGCAGGCCAGATGGGAGTGGCAAGAAATATTCAAAGTGATGAATAGCAAGAACCTACAACCAAGAGTACTCTACCCAGGAAAATCCAAGATGGCGGCATAGGTAAACACCTACACTGCTGCCTCGCACAACAATTTAAAAACTACAACTAAAAGACAGAATGGACATCATCCAGAACCACAGGAAAGCTGGCTGAGTGGAAGTTCTACAGCTAAAGGGAAGGAGAGGGGCTCACGGAGACCCAGAGGAGCTGCAAAAAGCTGAGGTACGGAGATGCGCGAATGGAGAGAGCGGGTGCCGGAATACCTGGCTGGTTTTCTCTGGCAGGAGGGAAACGGAGACTCTCAAAGGCATTGAACCCCTTATCTTACAACTCTAAACCCCAGATCCAGTCGAAACTCTTATGGGGGGAGTTTGGACTGTGAAAAGGGAGAGGTGCACAGAAATTTAGGGGAGTTGCAAAAGATCAGAAGACTGATGACGCGCACAGCACTGTGCAGAGGACAGATTGCTGATTGTGCCACTGGCTTTCACGAGTGGGCAGGAGACAGACCCTCCCAACTGTGCCACTTCTGACTCCATTAAGCCCCTATTTCAGGTGAAACCCTGGGGACCTAGACTCGTGTGGTCCTGGAGTGCAGAGGAGCCGGAAAGGCAGCGGTCTAGAGGCACTGCGGGCATGCACGTACAAGGACCGCTCCAGCGATTACTCAGTCACGTGAGACTCAGGGGCTGTGGAGTGCGGGACTGACTGGAAGGCAAGGCGGTCCCTTAAGCCCTGAGACTCCACCCATCCCAAGCTCAACAAAAGCTTCTCCAGTTTTTCAAGTCTGGTATCATAACGCTGAATCCAACACAGAAGTTCTCCCGGCATAGTGAAAATGCCGAGACAAGGGAAGGGATCACAAACAAAAGAAATGGAGGAAAAAAACGACTAGATATAGAGTTCAAAACTACGCTTATAAGGTTTTTCAAGAATATCCTAGAAAAGTTGGATAAAGTTAGCGAGAGCCAAGAGGAGATGCAAAAGGACCAACTAGAGACACTGACTGAAATAAAAAATATTATACAGAGACCTAACAGCAGACTAGAGGAAGGCAAGAATCAAGTCAAAAATTTGAAATATAAAGAAGCAGAAAACATTCAACTGGAAAAGCAAGAAGAGAAATGAATCCAAAAATGTGAAGATAATGTAAGGAGCCTCTGGGACAGCTTCAAGTGTACCAACATCAGAATTATGGGGGTGCCAGAAGAAGAAAGAGAGCAAGATACTGAAAACCTACTTAAAGCAATAATGACTGAAAACTTCCCACATCTGGTGAAAGAAATAGACTTACAAGTCCAGGAAGCACACAGAACCCCATATAAAAGGAATCCAAAGAGGACCACACCAAGACACATCATAATTAAAATGCCAAGAGCAAAAGAGAAAGAGAGAATATTGAAAGCAGCAAGAGAAAAACAGTTTATTACCTACCAGGGAGCACCCATATTACTGTCAGCTGATTTCTCAACAGAAACGATGCAGGCCAGACGGGAGTGGCAAGAAATATTCAACGTGATGAATAGCAAGGGCCTACAACCAAGAATAATCTATCCAGCAAAACTATCATTCAGAATTGAAGGGCAGATAAAGAGCTTCACAGAGAAGAAAAAGCTAAAGGAATTCATCAACTCCAAACCAGTATTATATGAAATGCTGAAAGGTACTCTTTTAGAAGAGGAAGAAGAAAAAGGTAAGAGCCAAAAAATTATGAACAACCAATACATATCTATCAACAAGTGAATCTAAAAATTAAGTGAATTAAAAATTTGATCAACAGAATAAACTGGTGAATATAATAGAATCAGGAGCACAGAAAGGAAGTGGATTGATAATTCTGAGGGGGAAAGGGTGAGGGGTGTACAGGGAGAGACTGGACAAAAATCATACACCTATAGATGAGGTCAATGGGAGGGAGATAAGGGTAGAGGAAGGAGTGGAGAGCCAGGTGGAGGGGAGCTATCGAAGAGAAAAAAGAGAAACAAATGTAATATTCTGAATAATGAAGATTTAATAAAAAAAAAAGTTTCTCAGATAAGAACAACTAAAGGAATTCATCAACACTAAACCAGTATTATATGAAATGTTGAAAGGTACTCTTTAAGGAGAGGAAGAAGAAGAAAAAAGTAAAGATAAAAATTATGAATAACAAACACATATCAGCAAGTGAATCTAAAAATCAAGTGAATTAAAAATCTGATGAACAGAATAAACTGGTGAATTAAATAGAATCAGGGGCATAGAAAGAGAATGGACTGACAATTTTTAGGGGGAAAGAAATAAGGGGGGTGCAGGAAGAGACCTGACAAAAATGATACACCTATGGATGAGGACAATGGGGGAGTAAGGGCAGAGGGAGTGGTGTGAGCCGTGTGGAGGGGAGCTATGGGAGAAAAGTGGAACAACTAGCCAAAACCAGTTTGGCTCAGTGAATAGAGCATTGGTCTGTGGACTGAAAGGTCCCAGGTTCGATTCTGGTTAAGGGCATGTACCTTGGTTGTGGGCACATCCCCAGTAGGGGGCGTGCAGGAGGCAGCTGATTGATGTTTCTCTCTCATTGATGTTTCTAGCTCTCTATTCCTCTCCCTTCCTCTCTATCAAAAATCAATAAAATAGATTTTTTTAAGAAAAAGAGGAACAATTGTAATAATCTGAATAAATACTTATTAAATAAAAAAAAACACAGTGCCTATAGCAACACTACAAGTAAGAGCAGTTTATCTTACCAATTACCCCTGCCCTTCTCCTATTTGAGATTCTCTTAATAACTCAGAATTCATTTTCTTTCTTTCATCTAACACTGATTTTCCTTATGTTAAATTTGTCTCTCCCCACCCCATTTCTCTAATTTTCTATGTATCTAGGACAACTTTTCCCCAAATGTTCTACGTAATGGTCAAATCCTTTCAGTAACTTTTTTAACATGCTCAGATACAAGGAATAATATACCAGCTCCCTTTATTTTCTTCCACAGTCTCCCACCCTGCTGGTGAACACAGGGGTTTTCATTCCCAAAGAAAAATTTTCATAGACAGGAAATGACATTCCCTACTAAAATACTTTGGTTAATGGTCAATTAATTGTCATTCTAGTGAAAATATTTTTTTCTCAAACAAAGCATACTGTTTACACACAAAAAAAGGAATTATTTTTGCCATAGCCAGTTTGGCTCAGTGGATAGAACATCGGCCTACAGATCAAAGGGTCCCAGGTTTGATTACAGTCAAGAGCATGTACCTTGGCTGGGGGCTCCTCCCTGGCCCTGACCCTGGTGGGGGCTAGTGCAGGAGGCAACCAATCGATGTGTTTCTCTCACATGGATGTTTCTCTGTCTCTTTCCTTCTCTCTTCTACTCTTCCTAAAATTCAATGGAAAAATATCCTCAGGTGAGGATTAACAAAGAAGAAAAAAGAAAAAGAAATAAATTATTTTTTTTCTTAAAAATCTAAGTATTGGATACATATATAAATAGATGAAGCTTTTCAATGCTTTAAACGAAACACCTTTTAAAGCAAACTTATAAATTTCACCAAACTTCAGTAAACACTGCAAGTTCTATAAACTTAATAAACCAAGACTTGTATATCTAGTAAGCTAGAATCACATAAGACTTTCAAACATGTTTAAAAATACACAAAACAGTGCAGTGGTTATTTCTATACCTATACTTAGGTCTGGAACAAAGGTATTAATACCATGGTTTAATTTACTTTATCTTTATTGTATCTTTTATATCTTTCCTACAGTGATAGAGAGACTTTGGGGTCATTACACTATCCCAGCTGCTTCTCCAGCCCAGCACTCATTGATGGCCAAGACATTTGAGTATGTTAGGGCAATTCTGAGCTTCCAGTTCCTCATTCAGGGAAATTTTGCAAGGCCTCCACCAAACACCAAATTTAAGTGTATTGTAACATGATGCCTTTCTTTAAAATGAAGTATTATTTGAGTTTTCCTCTGTCTGGGTGTATAAGTTGGCTGTATAAGTTGGCTATAACTTGTTCAGTTTAATTTTTCAGACTTTAGGATAGTTTGTATAACTACTCTGCTTATTAGCCTAGGAAACTGGAATAACCAAACTTTTTACATAGCAAACATGGATGGATCACCACATAGCATTTCCTGAAACATTAGTGAAATTCTTTGGTGTCTTTTTTATTTTATTTTAAATATATTTTATTGATTTTTTACAGAGAGAAAGGGAGAGGGACAGAAAGTCAGAAACATCTACGAGAGAGAGACATGGATCAGCTGCCTCTTGCACGCCCCCCACTGGGGATGTGCCCACAACCAAGGTACATGCCCTTGACTGGAATCGAACTTGGGACCTTTCAGTCCACAGGCCCATGCTCTATTCACTGAGCCAAACCGGTTTCAGCTTTTGGTGCCTTTTAAAAGCATATCTTATTCCCCTCATCTGAACTTATTAATAGATCCATGGCCTTTTATAAATAATTCAATTAGCTAATTTTTTTTTCTGCTTTGATTCTCAAATGGTCACAACTGGGCTGGTGAAGTTCTCTTTAATTTGTTACTTTATCTTGAGATGTAGTGAACTCAAACATCCTTGCATTACAGCAACAGCAAGGTCTGACATTCATTTTAAATGTTTTTTAGTCCAAAGACACAAGGTATCAAGAAACTCTTGGGTTTCTTTTACTAGAGGGGTTGTAAAGTACAAGACCTGAATCCTCAAAGAACCTATGTCTTTTGGTGCCATCAATGGGCCACATTAGTGACAAAGCTGGAGAGTTTCCTTTTCAACTACCTTATATATCATGCTGTCAAGGGGGACCAAAGTTTTGCCACCCCAAAATATGCCTTTTGGGATATTGATTTTTAAGCTGCTTGTTGATAAATAAATGATTCACCCTGGCTGGCTCAGTTGGTTAGAGTGTTGGCCCATGCACCAAAAGGTTCAATTTCTGGTCAAACTACATACCTGGGTTGTGGATTTGATCCCCAGTGGGAGCATGTACTGAAGGCAACCAATGGATGTTTCTCTAATACATCAATGTTTTTTTCTCTCTCCTTCTTCTCCCCTCTTTAAAATCAGTAAGACATATCCTTGGGTTGAGAATTTAAAAAAAGAAAGAAAGGAATGACTCAGAAAGAACTTCTGAATTTCCCCCTTTCACCTACATGTAGGAATTCAGATATAAAAACCTGCTTAAAGAAAAGGAACATCACCTTAGCACTACATATAAACAACAGGAAGAAATCCAGTAAAGCCTGTTTGTTGGGACTCCCCTTGTGCTCCACTGTTTCTGGGTGGCCCAGCAGGAATTTGATTACTATATATTTGTTCTTTCTCATCTATGTTTATTTATTTATTCATTCATTTATTTTTAAATCCTCACCCAAGGATATTTTTTCCATTGATCTCTTTTAGAGAGAGGGGAGAGGAGGGAGAGAAAAACATCAATGAGAGAGAGACACATTGATTGGTTGCCTCTCAGTGCACCCAACTGGGATAGAGTCTGCAACCAAGGTACTGGGAATCAAACCCTAGACCAGGGGTTCCCAACGTGGGGCACATGCCCAACAGGGGGGCAATTTGATTTTTAAGAGGGACAATTTGAGAATGAGTCATTAACAGTGAAAATTTTGCATTTATCGTTCTAGGGAGCCTCATATACAGTATATATTGTGACATATTTATGCATTTCAGTTCTCTTATATTTTAAAACTTTATTTGCTATTTTTCATATCACTTCATATTATTATTTAACAATTTCTTAGTGATTTCTTCCTCAGTATTTCAACTGTTCTTTTGTTCTTTTGTTCTTTTTTTTTTTTTCTCTTTCATGGATGCTAAGTTCTTTGGAAGCTTGTTTAGGCCAAGTCAATGGCCTTTTAGGCTTCCTCCAGGTGAACAGGAGTTCACTTTTTGAATAAGAATTATATGTCACAGGAAGGCTTAGGTGAGGCATGGTCAAAAAAGGTTGGGAACCACTGCCCTAGACCAGTGGTTGGCAAACTGCAGCTCTCGAGCCATCTTTGGCCCCTTGAGAGTGGCTCTTCCACAAAATACCATGGCCTGGGCAAGTCTATTTTGAAGACGTGGCGTTAGAAGTTTAAGTTTAAAAAAATTGGCTCTCAAAATAAATTTCAATCGTTGTACTGTTGATATTTGGCCAGAGCTCTTATCTACCTTTAAATTGCCTGCTTTCCCTTGGAAATCAAAGACCTGGCCTTTATCCAGATGGCATATAAACTTCACTTGTCTAATACAGCCTCAGGTCTTATATAAAGTACCTTAAAAACATTTACTCACAAGCATAAAAACTGGGTATTAAGGTTTTATTAATGAGCAATTTTATATATGTATCTGCATGTCCTCAGTACTTCAACTATATATAAACAAGTCTAACAAATCTTTACTAGCACCATTTTTCTCTATAATACCACTCATGACTTTGAGTAGTTTGTTCATAATTTATTTTATTCAACTGATCAAATCTTAATTTTTTAAAGGTGTTACTAATTGTGCTTCTTGCCTGCTTGGGTTAAGCATGCCTTAGTTTCCCACAAAATTGAACCAAAGATTGGTTTAATGGAGACCTGGGCTCCTGTTTTGTCCCTGTTTTCTGTGTATGTGTATGTGTGTGAATGTGTGTGTGTGTAGGTATGTGTGAGTGAGTGTGTGTGTGTGTGTGTGTGTGTGTGTAACTTCTCTGAGCAGCAGTAATCTCTTAACAGAGGATGATTCCTTCTATGCCTATGTTTACTATAAACATTAAATAAATAAATAAATTCATAGCATAGTGGGTAGTAAATAAATGGTAGGTAAATTACACATTATTTTCTTCTGATGTCTAGGTTTAATCTTAGGTCCAACAAACTTGGGAATTTTGTCTGTGATCATCTGAGGGGTCATACAATATATGCTTGATATAATATAGGGTTTTCTGAGTAAAAACCAGTAATTTTTAACCTTCCTCATCTCATGGCACACATAAACTAATGATTAAAATGCTGCAACAATATCAAAAATGTTACAAAAAATATGGGTATAACTTTGATTTACAAAAAATAACAATAATAGTGTTAGGTCTGATCAAATAATGGAATCAATACCCCTTCTCCTGGGAACTGACCATTCCACTTGCTTAGACCACATTCCACTTGCTAAGACCATTATCTCTCTCCTCAGGAGTTCCCAGAATCCAGGCCTCCAAAGAAAATTCTCTGCCCAGAAAAGCCCGCTTAGAGGCCTTAAAAAAAAAATCTCTAATCCCAGTTCCTGGGGGCTGGTGCCATTTTGGGTTTCCAGATGACCTAATAAATTCATAATTCTTTGCCCCCTTTGGCCTCTTGCATCTCCTTCAGTGACTCTAACAATAATTACCTACCCTCTGCTCCAAGGTGACTTTTTAAAAAAATCAGGTGCCTATATTTGTATATAGAAATTTCTGGTACCAATAATTCATCAATCAGATACAATCCTATTATGCGATGTGACCAATAAGATGCAACTCTATTATATCCTATATAATTATGGTTCAAGAAGGGTATTCAGCCGAGACTGGTTTGGCTCAATGTATAGAGCGTCAGCCTGCGGACTGAAGGGCCCCAGGTTGGATTCCGGTCAAGGGCATGTACCTTGCTTGTGGGCACAACTCCAGTAGGGGGCGTGCAGGAGGCGGCTGATCGATGTCTCTCTCTCATGGATGTTTCTGACTTCCTATCCCTCTCCCCTCCTCTCTGTAAAAAATCAATAAAATATATTAAAAAAAAAAAAAAAAGGCATTGCTCCTGCTCAAGGCTTTCACCTGAAGCAGGGGATTCGGTGGGTTTGTGTCCATCAGAAAAGGATGCCTAACCCCCCCTCCCCCCCAAAAAAAGGGTATTCATACAACAAGGCTATTGTGTTGGCAGTTGTCATTTTTTTTAATTTGACATTCTAAGGGAAAAGAGGTCAATACCCTCTGACTAATATCTCTGAAAAATTCTTGGGGCACGCTGGCTGAAAATTGCTGGTATAAAAGAAACAGCAATGGTGATTACATTCATTCTTATTGCACTCTACTGTTGTTACTAGCTAGAGTTAACTCTAATATGCTGAATTGTAATAAATTCCTTGGATTGGAATTGGCCTCATATAATTGTAAATACTTGGTCTACTGGCCCCAAGTATGACTAAAATTGCACCGTTTCTCTCTGTGCTGGCATAAAGTGAAGGATGTAATTACTCACTAGTCACGAACTACTGGGACACACCCCCATAATACTGATAACAGCGGCAACTCATGTTATCACAGTACACATTGCCTAGCCCAGCAAGACAACACTGCAGGATGTTAATCCAAAGGGTACTTTTCAATCCTAAACCACACAGGGGAGGAGCAGGCAGCCCTGACTCACATCCCTGTCCAACGGGGCCTGGAGGCACAGTCCCAGCGCTGATCCAGCTTCCCCCGCAGCAACCGAGTATTCCTGGCGCCTCTGAATTTAATTTGCTAGACATTGCCTTTCCAAAGCTGAGCTTGTGCAGAAGGAGAGGAGGTGGAAGAAAGCGGCTTAAGTATTAATTACTTGTAGCACCACAACCCCAAGTATGATTAAGTTTCCCCAAGTCCTCTTAGCCCTGACACCAAATCTAGTAATATTTTGCCCGCAGTAAGTTTAATAAAAAGCAGAGAAGTGACAAGATCTGGAATGGTCCCCATTTTTATCTGCGCAGGCCTGAATGACCTCACAGGGCAAGCCACACCCGTCGGGCGAGGCCGGCCGGGGAGCCGGGGTGGGAGCGGCGCCTCTGGCTTCCACCCCCGGGGCTTTACGCGCCCCACGTCCGCCTTCTTCAACCTGCTTCGCTCCGTCCCCGCCCGCCGCGTTCCCAACGACCCGCACCCGGCAGAAAGCGTCCTCCGCGCGGGCGGGGTCACCTGTGGTCGGGAGACCGGCGGGGTAACTTGCGCCCAGGGGGGGCGGGAGGAGCGGGGGGTGCGCAGGCGTCACCTGTGGTTCAGCGCCCCAGCGCAGCAGCCGGCGAGGCTCCGTGCGGTCCCCATGCCCGCCGGCCGCCTTCCCTGCGGCGGTGTGGGCGTCTCGGTGGGAAAGACACTCTGCGTCCAGGGCCCGGCGGCCGCGCACCACTCACCGGGTGGAGTCACCGCCCACGGTCCCCGCCGGGCTCGCAGAGGGAACCCGAGCCGCGAGCTCCCTACCCTATGCCGGGACCGCCCGCGCGCGGCGCCCTCCCCGCCTCCGCTCACCGGCCTCCCGGGGGTTCTCGAACCAGTGTCGGCGCCTGGGGAGCAGAGCAGCGGCAGGAAGCGCCGGAGCCGCGGGGCCTCAAATAGCGGCGGCGCAGGGAGGGGGGCGGAGTCGCGCGGCGAGTCCGCACGGGAGCAGGGCGGCCCTTCCCGGTCGGGGCCGGAGGGAGGCGGGAGGTGACCAGGCGCGCACAGGTACACCCACCCAGCAGCTCCCCTGCGGGAGGGGCCGCTATCCTTTCTGCTCTGGTTGTAGTCACCTCGCCCGCCGAGCCACCAGTGACAATAATCAAAGCAAGGCCCGAATCTCCCGAGGATTTCAATCCGGAGACCACAGTGCAGTGCGAGACCCACCAGCATGTTGTTGTGGCTTTGTAGAAACTAAATTATGCCCTCAGTGACCAGAAAAGTGCCGGCTCCTCCTATACAGACTTAACTTTTGACAGCGCAGAACAAGTTTAAAAGGAGCAAATCTTACCCGATGCTGTGGTGCATTGAAGAACTCCTGCACTCCTCTGGCCTGTGAATTAGCTTCCAGGGGATGGAAATATTATACAAATGCTATGAAATCCTGACTTGTCCTTGAATCTTGTTATTTTGGGGCTCCTATAGTTTGAAATTAAATTCGGTTTGAACTTGTTAAACTGTTGGAGGCAAAAAGGAGCCACATACTAGACTGACAGACAACCTTAGGGGAGGCCTGCCTGGCAGCCATACAAACTCAGAAACTTAAAATCACCACCAAAAAATGGTCTAAATGAAATCTTTATATGGTGGATAGTCATGTCTTAGACCTGTATCTTCCCTAACAAAGGTTAATCTTTACCTTGAATTTAATGTAACCAACTCGTCTTCTCTTTTGATTGTAATGTATAAAATAAGGGGCAAAACTGCCATTCTCTGGCCCATTGTCTCAGTTCCTTGACATTTTGTTTCCAGACAATTAATGACAGTTTGGCGGACAGAAATTCTTCACAGTTTTAATGTTTCTTACCTTGATATTTACTTGATGTAACTGGCAGAATTCCAACTACAGGAGGGAGAATAAAGGCTTCTGAAAATTTGGCTACTTGAATTTCGATTATACTTTTAGCTGCATTACCACAGTCCAGAACAGTGGGGATGACAATCACAATGGAAAGGCTGTAGTATAGCCCAAATGTACACATGGATTTTATTATTTGCCCAGTGAAATTGGTCTCTCAGTCACTATGTAATTCAGAGGGAATTCCTCATTGGGAATTATTTTTACTTATAGCAATTTACCAACCGTTAAGGTTGTTGCTCTCCTGCAAGGAATGCCTTAATCCAGTGAGAAAACAAACAAATCATCACTAATAGACACTGAGTGGCCAGATTATTATGATCTCTGAATGCATAATAATCTGGCCACTCAGTGTATGTATATGTGTGAATATGTGTGTACACACATATATATATATATATATACTAGAGGCCCAGTGCACAAAATTTGTGTGTGTGTGTTGCGGGGGGGTGGGGGGGTGGGAAGGGCAGCAGGGGAGGGGTGTCCTTCAGCCCAGCCTGCTACCTCTCAAATTTGGGATCCCTTGAGGGATGTCCAACTGCCCATTTAGGCCCGATCCTACCTCACAATCCAGGACTGCTGGCTCCCAACTGCTCACCTGCCTGCCTTCCTGATTGCCCCTAAGCGCTCCTGCCTGCCAGCCTGATCACCCCCTAACCACTCCCCTGCCAGCCTGATTATTGCCTAACTGCTCCCCTGCCAGCCTGTTTGCTCCCAATTGCCCTACCCTGCAGGCCCGGTCACTCCCAACTTCCCTCCCCTGCCAGCCTGGTCATACCTAACTGCCCTCCCCTGCAGGCCTGGTCCCTGACAACTGCCCTCCCCTGCTGGCCATCTTGTGATGGCCATCTTGTGTCCACATGGGGGCAGGATCTTTTGACCACATGAGGGCAGTCATCTTGTATGTTGAAGTGAAGGTCAATCTGCATATTACTCTTTTATTAGATAGGATAGAGGCCTGGTGCAGGGGTGGGGGCCAGCTGGTTTGCCCTGAAGGGTGTCCTGGATCAGGGTGAGTATTCCCTTGGGGTGTTGGATGGCCTGGGCGAGGGGCCTGTAGTAGTTTGCAGGTGGGTCACATCCCCCTGGTGACCCAAGTGGAGGCCCTGGTATCTGGGATTTATTTATCTTCTGTAATTGAAACTTTTTAGCCTGGAGCAGAGCCAAGCCTTCTGCTCTCACAGCCATTGAAACTTTGTTGCCTTAAGTGGAGGCTTGCTGGCCAGGGTGTGTGGAAAGCTTGGCTTCCTCCATCACCAGGGGCAACCCAAGCCTCCTTCCTGTGGCGGTAGCCATCTTGGTTGGGTTAATTTGCATACTCGCTCTGATTGGCTGGTGGATATGGCTTGTTGGTATAGCAGATGTACAGTCAATTTGTATATTAGTTTTTTATTAGATATATGTATATATTAGAAACCCAGTGCATGAATTCATGCATGGGTAGGGTTCAGCCAGCCTGTCCAGGGAGAGGGGACAGGTTGGCTGGCCTGCCTGCTGGTTGAACTCCTGGTCAAGGGGACAATTTGCATATTAGCCTTTTATTACATAGGATATACACTGAGTGGCCAGATTATTATGCATTCAGAGATCATAATAATCTGGCCACTCAGTGTATATATTTGTATTCCTAAAATGGTGGCATTGGGATAAAATCCAATTGCCATAATACAAATGGACCTAAAGGAAGTAGGAAATGTCCTTGGGATCCATGGAGTGGCTTCCTGTGTTACATTTTGGACAGTTAGAACATCTGTTGTGCACTTTATGAGCTATTATAGGAGAAGGCTTCCAGTAATATTGTTTACTCCATGAAATCATATTTTCAGGATCCTAATGTGTTAGCTCATATACAAGTTGAAGTACAAGGAATTGGGACTCTAGAGGTAAAATAGATTTCTGATTGATTCTCAGACATATCTGTCTGTCTGGGTCAAAGGTGCCCTCTTTTTTGTTGCCATAGTATTTTTTCATAGCTGTCTACTGAAAATGGGAAAGATAGTCTCTTTTTTTTTTTTTTTTACTAGTATTTAATGGAAAGTAAAGAACTTTCTTAGATTTGGATAACTTGACTGTTCAATGCTGCCTGCTTAGCTGCAACATTTACAAAATGATTTCCTTTTGCTTTCATGGTGGTAACTTCAGAATGTTCTGGGGATTTGATCATTGTTAATTGTTTTGATTATTGTGTGGTATTTAAAAATTCTGCAACTAGTTTTCTATTATATGTGTGTGTGTGTGTGTGTGTGTATGTATATATATATTGATTTTTCACAGAGAGGAATGGAGAGGGATAGAAAGTTAGAAACATCGATGAGAGAGAGACATCAATCAGCCACCTCCTGCACGCCCCCTACTGGGGATGTGCCTGCAACCAATGTACGTGCTTACCGGAATCCAACCTGGGACCCTTCAGTCCACAGACCGACGCTGAGCCAAACCGGTTTCGGCAAGTTTTCCATTTTTTATGGACTGTCCTGAGGAAGTTAAGAAGCCTCACTGTTTGCATAACATTCCAAAGTCATAAGCTAATGTTCCTATTTATTTTTCAGATAAGGCTTATCTGTGAACCAAATTAAATCAGTATTATCAATAGGAATTTCCTGAAAATCATTCCTAGGTACAAGAACTGATTAATAAACTAAATACAATTCTGGGTGTCTTTTTTTGGTAAGGAGGGTAACAAAGTTTTGTAAGGTTCATGCAATTTCATTGAGTTAAAACAATATAATGTGTAGAAAGTAGGATCATTTTATGAGAAGTCAGTCAACTGATAGAGAAGTATTGAGTGTAATGAGAGTTCAGTGAGGATTCCACAGAATGAGGAACATAAATAGTTAAAGAAGAGCCCATCAAAACATCTGTCTGTTTATGAAACACAGCTATAGTAGAGATCACTCTTTTACAGGAATGGAGCCTTTTCCTACTGAATATAATTGATGACTATAATACCCTATAGGTCTATAATGATCTCCATGTTTCTGAATTAGAACTCATAAAGCATTTCCTTTACTTTCATGTTTGAAAAGGAAGAAGTTTATAATTTAGATGTCCCAGAGCAGGAGTTTTAAAACAATACATCCTTTAGAGCCTCTACAGCTTGTTTCCCTTTGGTGTTTTCTTTAAATGAAAATTCATGAAAGGATGGGCCCTTGCTCTGGCTGGAGCAGCCTTTTTTGCTCTGGCCTGGAGCCACCTTTCTTTCTTCCCATGCTACCCAGAGGCCAGGAGTGGCTGGGGTAGTGCAGAATACCTGCATTGTCACCATGGCAACAACGCAAGGGTTCCACTTCCTCCCTGGCCACTCCTGCCTGTGTATGCAAATTAACCCTCCATCTTTGTTGGGTTGATTTGCATAATAAATCCTGATTGGCTGGTGACCATCTCGAAGGTATTGTCAATTAGCATGTTATTCTTTTATTAGGTAGATTAGGTTAATTTGACTTGATACATATTTTTTATTGATTTCAGGGAGAAGGAAGAGGGAGACAGATAAAAATATCAATAATGAGAAACAATCATTGACTGGCTGCCTCCTGCAGGCTCCCTACTGGGATCAAGCCTGGAACCTAGACATGTGCCCTGACCTAGAATTCAACTAACAACATCATAGTGCATGGGATGATGCTCAACCAACTGAGCCACACTGGCTAGGGCCATAGCAGCATTAGTCACAATAGCCAAGAGGTAGAAGCAACTCATTGTCTAGGGATGGATGGATGGATGAGCAAAATGTGGTTTATACATACAATGGAACATTGCTCCACCTTAAAAAAAAAAACGGAATTTTTGACATATGCTATTACATGGATGAAACTTGAGGACATTTTGCTAAGTGAAATAAATCTGTTACAAAGAGGTAAACACTGGATGATTCCATGTATATCAGGATTCTAGGGTAAGCAAATTCAAATAGAAAGTCTCTAACAGAAGCTTGGGGAAAGGAGATGGACCTCACTGTTTTATGACACAGAAGAAAGAATAAAATAATAGAGAAAAATAGCTTGTAGAATTATGCTATTATAGATGATTTGTCTTTTATTTCCCCAAATGACCTCAATTGTAACAGCAAAGTGACTCTGGGAAACAGAGATTTAGTAATAAACTTAATTTTTTTATTTAGCATCAGCCCAAACAATAAAAATAACCATAGTTTTATTAAATAAGGTTAAAAAAAGAAATAAAACAATGCTAAACTTATAATAATTTGCTAAAATTTTAGGAAGCAATAGTGACCTATAAAAGTTTTCATTCAGTAATAAGCCTCCTTTGAAGATCATCTTTTCCTCTCTTTTCCTTCTTTCCAGGGTGCATGTGGATGGATCCTCTGCTTCTTTCCTGAGGGGATGCATATTATACCAGTTATGAGAGAGACCAGGCTGGACCCAAGGCAGCAACTTTGATACCAAGTGCCCACTTGATGACAATAGATTCCAGCTGTGTATTTTCAATCAGGCATTTCTTTGGAGATCACTCCTGGGTATTAGAATGCATTGTTCAAAGTTGGGGGTGTTATTTTTTGTTAACAGGCACTTTGTGGATTGTGCTAAGGCTTAGGTACAGTCTAGTGGGGGACACAGAAGTCTGAACTGAAAGTTAACACAGAAGTTAAAAGTCTGACCAGGATGTTGTTGGAAAGTTTGAAGTGTGGCTTCAAACCCTTAAAGGTACCTCTGTACACTTTTAGGCTCATCAGACTGTGTGTCACCTCAGACACAGACGATGTCTTCAGCTCAGTGTCAGGGCCAGGCCCATGGCTGGGGGTCAGTACTTTTGTGTTGACTTAGTTCATGAGTCTTTAAATGGAGCATGACCTGGGTAAGCATTTATGGTAGAAACATGTTAAGAGAAAAAAAAAGTGTTTTCAAACTTGTGGAAACTTTTGCATCATAGGACCAAACTCGGGATTTGCTCTTTGTAAGCCTGCAGGAATCCTGTTCGAGTTCCCTCAGGCACAGCTGGAAGCATGTCCTTTGCTAAAGGCACAGTGTGAGTGGTCAGCCTCAGCCCACTTAGAATTAGGAAGGCCGGGCTGAGCTAGGTGGGGAGCTGTCCCTCAGGGTTGGCCCTGTGACCTGGTTAGAGGAGACCTGTTTGTGTGTGTACTTCCTGGGGTTCAGATCAGCCCACAATTCTGTTTTTACTCTTGAGCTGGTCATATCATAAAATAGTAATTTTTTGAAATAACTTTTAAGGTGTCCCATTACACTTGAGATATAATATTATGTAAGTCTCGGGTGTACAAACCAGTGATTACACATTTAAATAACTTACAAACTGATTGTCCTGATATAACTAGTACCCATCTAAATATACATAGTTATTACAGTACTAAAGGTCTGGTGCATGAAATTGTGCACAGGTGCGGTCCCTAAGCCTGGCAGGTAATCGGGGCTGATTGGAGCTTTCTTGCCCAGTCCCAATTGAGGCTGATCACCAGGGGCAGGACCACGGGAGGTTGGCCAGCCATGGGCAGTTGGCTGTGGGAGTACACTGACCACCAGTTAGGGGTACCAGAACTGCAGAGGAGGGCAGTTGGGGGCAATCAGGCTGGCACGGGAGTGGCTAGGGGTGATCAGGTTGGCAGGCAGAAGCAGTTAGGGGCAGTCAGTCAGGCAGGTAGGTGAGTGGTTGGGAGCCAGCAGTCTGGATTGTAGGAGGGATGTCCAACTGCTGGTTTTGAGATCAGGCCTAAAACAGCAGTCCTGCATTGAGTGTTTGCCCCCTGATGATCAGTGCACATCATAGTGACTGGTGAATTAGTTGTTTGGTCAACCAGTCCATAACAGTCACTTAGGCTTTTATATATAGAGAGAAATTATTGACTATATCCCTGTGCCATATTTGACCTCCTATGTGCTATACTATTCTGTAGCTACCACTTTATATTTCTTAATCTCTTCACCTTTTCCCCTCATCCATTCAACCCTTCTCCATCTGGCAACCGTTAAAATCTTCACTGTCTCTATGAGTCTGTTTCTTTTCAGCTCGATTATTTAGTTTTTCAGTTTTGACATATAAGTAAAATCACATCATTTGTTTTCTCTGTTAATTATTTCACTCAACTAAACAACCTCTAGGTTCATCCATGTTGTTGCAGATGGCAAGATTTCATTCTTTTTTATGACTGAGTCATAAAATAGCAATTTTGGAAAACATACTTAAGTTTCCTTTCTCTAAAGATGCTTTCTATTTGAAATCCCCTTTATTCTTTATCTGTCAAAACCCATCTATATCAGCTTTATAAGGAAATATCCTATATAATAAAGAGGTAATATGCAAATTGAGCATTATGCACTCACACAAGATGGCTGTCCCCATGTGGTCAAATATGGACACCACAAGATGGCCAGCAGGAGGGAGTAGTATGGGCAATCAGGCCAGCAGGAGAGAGCAGTTGGGAGAGAACATGCCAGCATGGGAGGACAGTTAGGGCGATCAGACCAGCAGGGGAGGGTGGTGGGGGGCGACCAGGCCTACAGAGGAGCGTGGTCAGTTGCAGGGAACCAGGCCTGCAGGGGAGGGCAGCTGGGGGACCAGGACTGCAGGGAAGGGCAGTTGGGGGCAATGAGGCCAACAGGGAAGCTGTTAGGTGTCAATCAGGCTGGCACGGGTGTGGTTAGGGGTGATCAGGTTGGCAGGTAGAAGCAGTTAGGGGCAGTCCATCAGGCAGGTAGGTGAGTGGTTGGGAGCCAGCAGTCTGAATTGTGAGAGGGATGTCCAACTGCCGGTTTAGGGATCAAGCCTAAACCAGCAGTCAGACATCCCCCAAGGTATCCCAGATTGGAGAGGGTGCAGGCTGGGTTGAAGGACACTCCTCCCTCTCTCCCCACACAGGTCCTCTAGCATTTCTGTATATACAGCTACTTAGAGAAATAAGATGACAACAGTTTTTTTAAATGCATATTTTTATTGATTTTAAAGCAAGAAGAAGGAAGAGGGAGAAATAGAAGCATTGATAAGAGAGAAACGTGGATTAGCTGAATCCTGCACATCCCCTACTGGGGTTTAAACCTGCAAGCCAAGCGTGTGCCCCAAAGGGGAATTAAACCAGTGACTGCTTGATGCATGGGAGTGTGCTCAACCAACTGAGCTACATTAGCTGGGCAAGATGGGAACAATTTTGATTGAAAAAATAGATAGCCTATTTCACAATCTCTTCATTGGACCCTGTGTATATTTCATTGAGAATAGTGAGGAAAATCACTACAAACATTTTCATAATGAGAGTTCTCTTTTTCATCCTTAATCAAATGCATCTTTTATCTCCAATGATATTATTTCAATTTTTTAGATGTTTCCAGTAAGCTGAGGCAGCCAGCATTTTGCAGTATACTATCATGCATGATCTTCATTTACTCAGACACCTCCTGGAAATGTCAGTGACAACTAGGACTATTTGTTTCTTTAAAATTCATGGTTCTATAATTCTGAACAAAAGGAAAAAGTGTTCCCAGCTATGAAGGCTAACTTTGCACTTTCTAAACTACCTTTTAATGTGATGATGGTAGCAATCAGTAGCATGTCTTTGCCTTCCATCAACCTAATCTATATATATATAAAACGCTAATATCCCAATAAACAATGACAGAACAGCCAAACAACTAAACAACTTGCTGCTATAACGTGTGCTGACCACCAGGGGGCATGTGTGGAACAGGTGGCAGAACACAGAACATGGTGGGTGTTGGCTATGGCAGGATGGTGGAGCAAATGAGCTGGGATGGTAGGCCAAGATGGGACTCCATGCCGAAACAGGTTTGGCTCAGTGGATAGAGCATCAGCCTGTGGACTGAAAGGTCCCAGGTTCAATTCCGGTCAAGGGCATGTACCTTGGTTGTGGGCACAACTCCAATAGGGGGCGTGCAGGAGGCAGCTGATCGATGTCTCTCTCTCATCAATGTTTCTAACTCTCTATCCCTCTTCCTTTCTCTCTGTAAAAAATCAACAAAATATATACATTAAAAAAAAGATGGGGCTCCAGCCTCTGTCTCGGGTCAAGCCTCTGGTAGTTACAGAAAATTCTTTGTTTCCGTATGCGAATGTCCCACCAGGCACTCACACCTCCTGCTGGCAGCGGCCCTGCTCACACCCACAGCTGGCACTGGAGCCAGAGCCACTACTCACACCCAATACCAGCACCTGGCACCAGTCCAGATCACTCTGTCTTGATCTCCCCTTAGTGCTTTTTCACCTCCCCCTGTTCCTAAGAGGCAATCATGGCCAGCAGTGCCTCTCACACCTGCTGCCAACTACTGTCCCATCAAACCTGCTGCTGGCGCCAGAGCCACCAATTGCACCAGTCCCACTCACATCTGTAGCCAGCGCAGGAGCCACCTCTCTCACCTGCTACCAGTGCCTGGCACCAGTACAAATTGTTCAGTGCTATCAGCGTGCAGCAGCTGCAGACCCTGAGCCCTGATCACCCCTGAGGGCTTCTCCAACTCACCCTGCTCCTGAGGAGTGATTGGGGTAGCATGCTGGCATCCACTGCTGGTTCTGGCCTGAATGCTCTGTGCAGTCAGGGGATGATAGCATGGCCTGAACTGTTGACCAGTGGAAGCAGTGGTGGAGGGAGTGGCCAGGCAGGGGCACAGAGGATGAGACAAAACTCACCCCTGTGCCTACCACAGCCTCGTGGCCCACAGTTCCTTTCATGGTGTGCAAATTTGTGTACTGGGCTCCTACTAACAACATATTACTCAAAGGTATAAAAGCATAAATATACCTGAAGCAAGCTTTCAATTTGGCTGACTTTGCACATCTTGTCAATGTCTCTTCCCCCAAAACACCAAAGATGTAAAACCAATGATATAACTGGACAACTTTTGAGGATATATGTATGTCTCTGGCCAATAATGTCTTTTCTAACCAGAATCTTCTTTCCAAGTGTTTGAATGTTATTTGATTCTCCTCTAAATTTAGAGAATTTGAAGGTCCATGGGAGTGTTCCTCTATGCAACTTCTCAAAAAATATATATATATGCACAAGTCCTCCCAAACTATTGTAGAGAGTTTATATGACTCCCTATTTGTCAACCCAATCTCTCTCCCTATATAATATTTGATTTGTGGAAACAATAACATATTTTACTCAACACTAGGATGTACTGATGAATATTTTGTATTCATCACCATATAAACATAAAAACTCTCTTATCTGTACTTTAAGGATTCTTCAAGTTAGATGTATAAATTTTCTGGTAAGCTATCTTCATTTTTTAGCTATCTAGTGTTAATTTCCTGTTTTCATTAAGAGAAAAGACAATACATTTGATATTTAAGCAACCTAAGCTTACAATAGTGTATATAGACAGGACCTGTTTGTGGAGGACCTGAGCATGGCCATTCTGCTTCCTAATGACAACATCCATCTGGCCATTGTAAGCACCCAGTAATGAGGCTGAACTCATTTCTTTAAATCCATCCACTGGGTAGCATTTACAGAGTTTCCAAGTTTGTGTTATTACCCATAGTGCTAGATAAACACTACTAGGTGTTTTCTGGTGGACATGTACACTCATTTCTTTTGGGTATCCAAGAGTGGAATTGTTGGTAAGGACACATTTTGATGGGCCTAACAATGTCCCAAAGTTGTAAGGACATTATTCATTATTTGAAGAAATGGCATACTTGAAGGCCCAGTCATTACTGAACAGGAGTCCTGCACAGTGGGGTAGGGAGGATCTAGGCAGAGCTCCTCAAACATTAATGTATATATGCATTATTATGGGCTGAGTTTTGTCCTCCCAAATTTATATGTTGAAGTCCTATCCCAGTACCACACAATGTTTCTGCATTTGGAGACAAGGCCTTTACAAGATGACTAAGTGAAAGGGGGTATTTAGGTTGAATCCTAAGACAGTATGACTGGACACAAGCACAGAGGAAGGACCATGTGAGAACTCAGGTAAAAGTCACCCATTGAGAGGCAAGAAAAAAAGACTTCAGAAGAAACCAATCCTGCTGACACTAAGATTTTTATTTCTGGCCCCCAGAATTGTGAGAAAATTAATTTTTGTGTTTAAGCCACTTAGTGTGTGCTTTTCTGTAATAACAGCCTGAGCAATTGAAGTATAGGAATTTCCTGGGATCTTAAAGGGTGAATCTATAAAATAGGTGTGGTTGTGGCCTGAATGTTTTTGTTTCTTTTGCTAACTAATTTCTAGAGAGAATAGAAGGGAGTGGAAAGACACACAGAGAGAAACATCAATGTAAAAAAGACATATCGATTGGTTGCCTGTCATAGTAGTCCCAACAAGGTCTAGGGACCTGATCAGCCTGCAAGCCATGTATGTGCCCTTGATGGGAATCAAACCTGGGACTCTTCAATCTACAGGCCAACGCTCTATCCACTGAGCCAATCTGGCTAGGGCTCAATGTTTTTATTTCTAGCAAGATTCTACATCATGTAGATGAGGCTGGACCTTGAGTAGCTCAAATGTAAAGTACAGATATTACTTTAGATAGGAGAGAAGACTCTTGCCACAGAGAAGATGTAGAGAATTCAGGACAGGATAAAGTAAACACCTATGTTTGATGGTGTACACTCAGTATTGCTTGCAAACTGGCTCAGCAAACCCAGAGAAGGTGGTGGGATATGTGGAGGGTGGAAAGGAGGAAGCCCCATTCTTGAAGTGGTGCACATAGTCTCACCATGACTGGTTTTAGGTTACCAGGAGTTTACCTACTGGTTTGTGAATGTCTCAGAAGTAGAAGAATGATGCTAGCTGCCGGTAGGAGCCAGCTCCAGCTCCGTGCACAGAATGCTGAGATGGGCCTGCCTGATTTCCCTGACCTCCCCCATGGGATCAGAAGGAGCTTTCCTTATGGGATCTTGGATGAGATTTGTCATAGCTACTTAAGAGGAAAGTAAGGAGAGGCTGAGGATAGAGCGAGTGTCCAAACAGCTGTCACTCAACTGGGCTCCAAGTGGTGAGGAGAGCAGAGGGTGCAAGTGGAAGCCCACTTTCTCACCTGCCTTTCTCTCTGTTTGTGCACACATAGAAAGAGTGCTGACTGCTAGAGGACTGACAGTTAACTTCAGGGCAGACAGCAAGCTTGGAGTGTGAGGACACACAGGGATTCCAAACAACAGCCCTGTGATTGTCATTTCTGCTCTTCCCTTTCTCTTGCTCACACTCATCCTGTGCAGATGGTCCCTGATTCCCTCCTGTCTTGGAAGTCAGAGTTCTGAGCCCTTGTCTTTGTCTCTCCTTTGTCAAACCATCTTCTGATGAACATTAGGAGCATTACAAAATGCTCCAATCGGTTATGAGAATCTTTTCAATTGAAAAACCTTTTAAGTAAGTTTAAGGCAAATAGTATTTTCAAAAAGTTCTGCTTGTCTCAGATATTTTTTAGCTGTGTGGTCTTATATCCATAGGGAAGGGAAAACAAGATAACTTGGGAAGAGTGTTGGTGTGTTTATGCGAAAAAAACAAAAGGGGATTGTCTTGAACCAGAACTCACCACCTAATGGATCAGAGTGTGGAGATGGCAAGTAGGCAGTGAGATAATCAGTGCGGTAGTACGCATCTGGATTGTAAGATTTGACTCTGTTTTGCCAGGTGGGAAAAGCACTTAACCCATCAGAAATACGGAGCCTGAAAAAAATCCAAAAAATAAAACTCAGTAAAGTTCAAGGTTTCCTCTCCAGATTAAAGCTGAAGGAGAAACTTGTGTGTTTGAGGAAGCCCAGGCTAAGTTTTCTGGAATGTTGACTAAGAGGCATGTGTCCAGAGTCAAGCACAAATGCTTGGCACAGGCCAGTGAAGAAGGCCTGGAGTGCCACAGTGCTCAGGATGCCTGGTGCAGCACAACAGGACCAAGACTCACAGACCACCCTTTCCTTCTCTTCACCGGGCAGCTTCTCTTCTCCATTAAGAGATCTGGTTGCTGCCCATGCACCCCCTTTCCCTTCTGTGTACTTTGCCTTATTTAAATCTTGGGTGACCAAATTCCTACTGTAGTTCAAAAGAAAAAGCATCTGCACCTGGGTGGTTGTGAGTGTTTGTGTTAAACACTTCTGAGCAGCTAGAATGACTCCAGCTTCAAACATATGCAGTGTGGGTCTAAGAAGAGTATGTGTGTTTATGAGGACTTGGGGGGCCCTGAGTGATTCTGTTCTCCCTGAGTGCCCAGGCTGCACCCATAACTTGTAGGTGTGCTTGAAGTATCTCAGGGACCCAAGGACCAAGTTTCTGCTTTTTTTTCCTGTGATCACCTCAAAGCTCGGCCTCCTACCACTACCAAGCTCCTTAACAAATACTAAGCTCCTTAACAGATGTCAGTGCCCAGTCTCATTGGCTCACAAACCAGCAAGAATTTATTGGCAGCAGCAAGAACAAACTAGGAAATTGAAACAAGGAAGGGCATAGAAGAGGCAACAGTAGAGCTTAGGCTGTCTCCTTTGGCTCCCTAGGAAGTCAGAAAAAAAAAGGCACGTTGGAGACATGTCCATGGGGTTAGACTGAATGAACTGCCACTGCCCATTGCTCCCCTGATTGCAAGTCTTGTAGTTCCCTTATAGAGAAGAGCAAGAAAGGAAATGGTGAGGGCAAGATCCCTTGGGGGAGAGAGGAGGCTGGGTCCTCTGTGTTGAGAGTATTTATCTCTCTCTCTTGCAGGTGTGAATCTTAGGGGAGAGTGTCAACAAAATATTCTCAGCTGTCCTAGTGTGTTCTTTCAGGGCTGTAGTGTCATCAGATTGATCATCAAAGGTCATTAGTTAATGCAGCTGGTCTTAAGGCAGCCAGGATGTCACTTGTATGGTTTTTTCAGCTTTTCTAGGTCTGGAGCTGAAATACAATGATGCCTAGATGCTATCCTTAGGGAAGAAAAAGTCAGGAGGCCTAAATTGCATGGCCAGTGATATGAAAGATCAGGATTTCCAACAGCATGAACAGTGATATGCCAGAGGAGGAAAGGTAACCCTGGGAACAACATCCTTGTTTTCCCAGTTTTGCCGCTTGCTAGGCACGTAGGGCTTTCTGATCTGGTGACCTTCTGTCCCTGCCCATTGTCCTTGTGCTGCTTGAGTCTGTCTAACTGCCTATAACAAAAGTAAGCCCTCAGAATTCAACAACATATTGTGTGGTTTCCTCCATATGAAATGCCCAGTTGGCACATCCATAGAGACAGCCAATGGATTAATGGCTGCCCTGGCTAGGAGAGGAGGAAATGGAGAATAATTGCTAAGAGGTGTACTGTTTCTTTTGGAGGTGATGAAAATTTTCTGGAGCTAGATAGTGACAACAGATGACCAACTTTGTAAACAGACTCAAAACTACTTGTGTATTACTTTCAGGGTGACTACTACGAGATGTTCATTTTATCTAATAAAGCTGATATTTTTCAAAAGGAAATTGATTCACCTAGGTTGCAAAATTTAAGGAGGCACTCACTTTCAGAGTCACACAAGTGCAGGGATTGGCACCTAAGAGTACATGCCTCCTTAAATATGGTCCCACTTACCCTGCTAGTCTTGCTCTACCTCAAGCATCCAGAGGTCTACTCTCCTGTGAAGGCCAGGCCCTGAGCCAATTTGCCTTGTGTCTGTTTCTGTCCCTGTGCAGGCACCTGGAGAGCTGCTCACACATGAGCACCACAGCCCAGCGGCAGGAGTGGACCAAGCCCAGGCACTAAACAACTAACTGGCTTCTATGTCTGGCTCAGCACTGCGAATGTGTCCTGGGACCCCAGAGGAAATCTCATTCCAGCTGACTCATCATGTGTAAGATAAGAGGGGTGTTGATGGTCCATAGGACCTACTGCTCCCAACTGGCAGCTGTCTCTCCACCTTAGTTTGCTCCCTGGAAGAAGAGAAGCCCAGACCCCTCTTGGCTATGACATTTGGAGGAAGCAGAGTGGGTACACAGAAGCACCTGGAGCTCCAGCCCAGCTGGGCAATCTCTATAAATCAGCAGTCCTTTCAGAATCCCATTTCAGAGTCTCTTCTGGCAGCGGGGAGAAGTGAGAGCCTCCAGCTCACTAGTTCCCCCACGTCCAGTGAGGGTACTACAGGCTTGGAAGTGCCTGGAGTGGGACCTGTCCTTGAGAGACAGGCCTCCGACCCCGCAAACCCTGACCTACCAGTATCTGTCCCCACCCACCCCACCAGCACACTGAGGGTGAAGTGTGTGGAGTCCCCATAAGGCATGTGGTGACTCAGACCCAGGAGGGAAGCTGGCTTCCAGATGCTGTTGCTCAGTCTGCACTTCTGGTCCTGGCATCCAGGTCTCCAGGGGCACAGGAAGACTGAGGCTGTGGTGAGGGGGCAGGTATGGCATCATGGGCAGGTCGGGTTTAGGATAGAAAAATCTTCAGAGGACCCTTTAGAGACAGGAGACAACAGAGAGAGGACTATCTCCAAACCACAAACCTGAGAAAGCAGGGCTGTGCTCTCTTGTTGGCGGAAATCCAGGCTCCTGGGAGTGCAGTAGTCAGTGGCACAGCTGGGCTATGCTTGTGACATGTCACAGAACCCCGTCTCCTGGTTCCCCAACAAGCCTCAGATGTGGCCCCTCCTCCAGGGTCTCTGCTTTCCAGGTGCCTCTTCTGTGTACATCACCTCCCCTTTGTTGAGGGTCACATTCCCTTTGCCAGCACATTCTGGCCTGTTCCCCTTGCCACAACATTCTGGCCTCTCCTCTGTGTTCCAGGACCCTCAGAATGATACCCATCCCACCTCGTTCTCTGTACTAAATTGCCAGTCTCCTCCCATAAATACAAGCACAGCTAGTCTATCCCAACTCATTCATCAGCACACACTGATTCTGTGGGTTCTCCAAGATGCATCTGAAAGGGTTCAGGAATCTGGAGAAGGGGCTGTGGTAAATTAATAAAGAGACTATACATGACATATAAATTTAGAAAGCATTCTTGGGGGGAGCCAGAGGAGACTTAGCTATAGTAACCAAGTTCTCCCTGAATCTCCACACTCAAGGTTTTTTATTCACTCATTTTGGCTGAAAGCAAAGCAGATGTACATATCAAAGGTAAAGTTTGGTAAACAGTAAGATTATCAGATTGGGGAAACTGCCTTTGGCTGTTCAGCTGTTTGGCCAGAAGCATGTAATAACAAGTAGATTTTCAGGTTTGGGGAAATGCCCTAAGCTGTCTGGCAGCAGGCAATATGTATCTTCAGCCCTGTGGAAACCTCAAGGTTCATCAACCTTTTGATGAACTTCTTGCATTTATGACCTGCTAGAATTAGCCCCCAGCAATACTTAGGAATAAACTTAACCAATGAAATAAAAATAAGGATAGTTTAAGGGACTTTTGACAATAGCAAGTGTAACACCTATTATTGCCTGCTTGGTATTTTCTCCTTCTAATGGATTTTATGAATCCAGTTGTGAATCTGAGACAAATTAATTCTCATCTTCTTTATTCTGTACCTCAAACCAGTGATTGATGTGTCACCAGAGTGAAAGTAGATAGGAAAGGATTTGAGCACAAGCCACTGACCAGAGCTAGAGGTGGACATGCTGGATGACACAAAGGGTCTCAAATAGCTTCCAACTTATTAATCCTGTTGGGTGTGTGTGCAAGGAGATGGAAGGAGAGACAGAAAATAAAACAATCACTAAAGTTTAATGTTTTTTAATACAATTTTATAGAATTCACAGAGGAATGGAGAGGGTGAGAGAGATAAAAATATCAGTGATGAAATAGAATCATCAATCTACTGCCTTCAGCATCCAGCTACTGGATATTGAACCCCAAACCAAAGCATGTGCTCTAGTCACAAATCAATCCGTGACCTTCTGGATAACAGATCAATGATCAACCACTGAGTCTCATGGGCCAGACATGTTTAACACTTCTTGTTGCTACTATTTAATGATTACAGAAAGATAATAAATTATATGCACAACTCAATACACTATGACAAAACTAATACACTTGTATAACCATAAATGACAAGAAATGTCATATTATCTGTACTCCAGAAACTGTTCCCACTGTTAAAAATAGACCCAGAATTTGTCCTCATCAGGTATAATAAGACATCTGACATAGAAATGGTTGTCACAAAGGAAGAATGTATATTTACAGATCCCTATAAATGGGAAGCATTCAACACCATGCCACATGGGACCAGGGAAGCACCCAATCTGCCAGGAGGCACATAGGAGGGAAGGCAAAGCCTCTGGAAGTCTTACAGGAAGCAATGGGCAAGAAGCTTAGGTACACCTGGTTTAAATTAGACAGTTTAAATAATTTGGGTGCCGTGAGCTGGCTACAAAGGCAGTCTCTAATGGTTTTGTACCTGTGTGGGGATAGTTTAGAGTAGGGGGGTCTATTGGCTTAGCCTGTAAGAGTTTAATAAAGGAGATATTTGAGAGTGTGGTCACTGAATTTATATCAAAGTTAAACTCACAGGGACTTCAGGAGGCCATTCGTTCTCTCCAGGAATTAGAGAAGCACTCTCTTCCAAAATCAAGGCCCCAACTACCAGGGCATGAAGAACACAGAAAATACAGTCAGTACAATCGCTCTTGCTTCTCAAAAAGAACTCTTCCCTGACTTCAAACCCTATGGGTTAGTTCTGCCTCTTTTTGAATTTTCTATAACCAAACTATACAGCTTTTTGTGTCTGTTCTTTCATTCAACAGCTGTGAGATGCAGCTATGTTCCTGTGCATTGCTGTAATTTGCTCATTTTTATTACTGTATATTATTATTTTGTATTTATTAGACTGTTCTTCTGCTAATGGGCATTTATGTGGTTTCCAAATGTGGGTCAAATACAAACCATGTGGCTATGAACATTCTTGTACATGTCTCCAGGTGCATGTGCTCACATACATTTCACTCTGGGAGGAAATTCCTGGATGGGAACTCGGGTAAACATGTGCTCATTTGGCAGATATATTCTACCTTCCTGAGTGTGTAACTATCTCTGAGCTTTGATTGTGGCCATTTATATTTTAAATTCACAAGAAGAACACTTTAATATTATTTGACAGAAGTTACTTTGCCTCAACTCTAAACAGTAAATGTAATGATTAACTGATGTATAATGATCAATTTTACCTGAACCTTATATACACTATATACATTGACTTCAGAAATGGCTTAGTTTTCTATTTAACCCAGATTGCTCTAACTCCAGGTAAGTGCAAATACAACATGCCAGGAGAAAAAATAAAATTCAGAAAACTTTTTTATTCAATTAATGTCTCAGGTTTTAAGCAACTTCTCAGTGCAGCCTCTCTTTCTTGACTTGCTCATATTGACCTCTTTGTAGAAGCCAGTGAGTGGTGCTCTGGTTCTGTGAATTTAGAAATAAATGGCTTTGAATAAGTATTGGTTTCTTTATTTAATAAACTGTAAATCAGTCTAAAATCTTCATTATTGAACTCTTCCTGCTTAAAAGAAAATCTATGGGGAGTATTTTTATTACTCATTAATGGACTTTCCTTGATCCTTCTCATGATAAACAAGTTCTCCGAGTAAAACACACACACAAAAATCTACAATCCCTTTCACACTATATTGTTCATACTAACACACACACACACACACACACACACACACACACACAAAATAGGACTTTTTCTTTGCTGCTGTTTCATGTTGAGATTTGTAAGAAAACATGGGACAAGTTTCATGAATGCAAAATATTTCAGACCCTTAACCACTATAAAGTTTGGTGAAGTTACATTCCCAGACATTTAAAGTGGGAAACAAAAGACTCACAGAAATAGTGGTGTAGCCATCACTGTGAGAAGAATACTGGGGCTACATTCATGTTGGTTTCTAAAGATAGTGGCATCAGGCTGTTGGTTGGACCTGGGACCCTGAGAAGAAGGTTCCTAACAAGAAGGATTCCTGGAGGCTAAATCAACTCAAATTTATAAGACAGACCCTTGCAGCCATTTCTTCCAGAGGAGGGGGTTACAACAGGAGGGCATTCCAAAGAGAAGATGCACTGAACTGCCTGCCTGCACTGTGCTCCTGCATCTGAGCCAGGCTTTAGAAAGGACTCCCTAGAATATATTTCAATCTTTAAGACTGAGGCTTTCCCCATTCATTTGCAAATGTGCACTTATAGCCTCATCAGCATTTTCACTAACCAATCAGAGCAGCTCCATTCTAACCAATCAGGACAGTGCTTTTTGGAGCAATCAAACTTTAAGGACTTGGAGTCTGGTCTTGTAGAATGATGGACCAATTTAGAGACCAGGGATGGGGACTTCTCTCTATTTAATCCAGCTTCTTTCTGGCTCTGGGAACACACTTTCTCTTTCCATTTAAGATTGTTTCCTGGAAAAACAAGAAGAGTTGGTAATGGAGCAGGTGAAGCAGACCAGAGCAGAGCAGAGCTTGCTAGCCAGAGAGGGCCATCTTGCCACCTGCTGCTTCATACTAGTAACTGAGCTGCATCACATTGAACTGTTTGCACTGAATAAAGTTTCCTTCTTCACTGCACCCTAAATTGGGGATATCTAGTGGCAGTGATTTGGCACCAATGATCATCAGCTGACAGGACTGTTTTATCTTATACAAGAAGTCCCTCTCCACCTCACAAAACAAAAACAAAAGCACAGAAAAACAAACCAATTTGGAGTATACAGATGAGATTCAGAGGGGCTAGTTTGCCCTGTAAGAGGTGATCCATTATGTCATCTCAGTGCATCACACTTAGGCAAGAACTAGGCCAAGTCCTTGCCAGAGATCTGAGTTCGCCTAGACTCAAAAAGGTGCTCATCTCCTGAGTAGTCCACCGGCATCTAGGCTTCTACTGGCAGTGCCCAGACTCCTGCTCTGCCTGCACTGTGGCTCTACCCTGCTCCTTCCCAGCACCCTGCCCCCCAGAGGTGCACTTCTCTTCCTGCAGGCCCAGAGCTGAACCCACTTAAGGGAAAGCTTGTGCTGTGGGCATTGTCAGCTCCCAACACCTGTGTGGATAGGAGGGCCTTGAAGGAGAGGAAAGAAGTGAGGTATGGCCACTGCAGGGAATAGACCAAGTTCCGGGTGGTATGGGAAGTCCCTGTTATAGGGAGAGGAAGCAATAATGCATTCCCTTCCTCCTGGCCTTCATGGGTGTGAGGCGCAACACTGTGCTGTGTGGTCTTTGTTGAATTCTGAGAGGGGAACTCTAGCTGTCCTTCAAAGTAGGGGAAAGATTACCTGAAACACCCAACTGCCCGCAACTGGGGAAGGTCCAGCCTTAGAGTCAAGTTTATCCATCTGTTCCAGCTCCAAATCTTTTATTTCCTCATTTTATGAAAAACCAATGATCGTTACCACTGCAGAATGAAAGCATTTTTATATTTTCCAAAACCCACTTTTTACTTTATCACCTGGTAATAATGGTTAGTTGCTTCTTGCAGGAAAATGTCAGTTTGTATTTTGAGGTTTATCTAGGCACTGTATTATTTCTGCAAAAAAAAAAATGTTTTAAGGTTTCCCCTGCTTTTCCATTAAAGCATATCTATCACAGCAACTGTACAAACTTTCACTATCTTGGTGAGTAGTTGGGCTTTGTACATTGTGTAAGTTTATTCCTTGTGTGTTAAAATAAGAACCAGGCCAGGACTCATAAAACCATAAAGGGATTATTGATTAAACTTTTGCTGAATGTTAAATTTGTAGATGTTATTTTTAAGTTACTAACAGTGTAGTTTTATTTTTATTTATTTTTTTATTGTGTTACATGTACACATATCTCCCCATTGCCGCCCTCCCTTCCAGGCATACCCCAACCCCCCAGTTTCTATGTTCATTGGTTATGCTTATATACATGGATTCAAGTCCTTTGATTGATCTCTTATCTACCCCACATCTCCTTAATGTTCCGCTATAATTTGACAGTCTGTTTGATGCTTTACTGCCTGTGTATCTATCCTTTTGTTCATCAGTTTACAATGTTCTTTATTATCCACAAATGAGTGAGATCATGTGGTGTTTCTCCATCATTGACTGGCTTATTTCACTAAGCATAAGGCTCTCCAGTTCCATCCAGGTTGCTGCAACTGGTAAGAATTCCTTCTTTTTAATGACAGCATAGAATTCCATTGTGTAGATGTACCACAGTTTTCTGATCCACTCATCTAAAAATGGGCACCTAGGTTGTTTCCAAATTGTAGCTATTGTAAATTGTGCTGCTATGAACATAGGGGTGCATAAATCCTTTCTGATTGGTGTTTGTAATTTCTTAGGATAAATTCCTAAGAGTGGGATTGCTGGGTCAAATGGGAGATCGATTTTCAGTTTTTTGAGGAAACTCCATACTGTTCTCCACAGTGGCTGCACCAGTCTGCATTCCCACCAGCAGTGCACGAGGGTTCCGTTTTCTCCACATCCACGCCAACACTTGTACTTTGTTGATTTGTTGAGGATTGCCATTTTGACAGGTGTGAGATGGTATTGCATTGTTGTTTTGATTTGCATCTCCGGGATGATTAGTGACTTTGAACATGTTTTCATGTGTCTCTTGGCCTTCTTCTGTCATCTTTGGAAAGGTTCTATTTAGGTCCATTGCCCATTTTTTTATTGGATCATTTATCTTTTATTAAGTTGTATAAATTGGCTGTAGATGTTGGAGATTAAACCTTTATCAGTGATAACATTTGCAAATATGTTCTCCCATACAGTGGTCTTTCTTCTTGTTTTGTTGATGGTTTCTTTTGCTGTGCAAAAGCTTTTTATTTATTATTTTTATTTATTTATTTTTTTAAATATATTTTTTTTATTGATTTTTCACAGAGAGGAAGGGAGAAGGATAGAAAGTCAGAAACATCAATGAGAGAGAGACATCGATCAGCCGCCTCCTGCAGGCCCCACAGTGGAGATGTGACCACAACCAAGGTACATGCACCCCGACCGGAATCGAACCCGGGACCTTCCAGTCCACAGGCCAACGCTCTATCCACTGAGCCAAACCGGTCTCGGCAAAGCTTTTTATTTTGATGTAGTCCCATTTGTTTATTTTTTCTTTAGCTTCCATTGCCTTTGGAGCAGTATCAGTGCAGAAGTTCTTTCAGCATATGTCTGAGATTGGGCTGCCTGTGGATTCCTCTAGTATTTTTATGGTTTCCCTTCTAATGTTTAAGTCCTGTATCCATTTTGAGTTTATTTTTGTATTTGGTGTAAGTTGGTGGTCCAGTTTCATTTTTTTGCATATATCTGTCCAATATTTCCAACAGCATTTATTGAAGAGGCTATCTTGGCTCCATTGTATGTTCATGCTTCCTTTGTCAAATATTAGTTGAGCATAGTGGTTTGGGTGGATATCTGGGTTATCTATTCTATTCCATTGGTCTATGTATCTGTTCTTGTGCCAGTACCAGGCTGTTTTGAGAACAGTTGCTTTGTAATATAGCTTGAAAAATGATATTGAGATCCCACCTACTTTATTCTTCTTTTTCACAATTGCTGTGGCCTTTTGTGATCTTTTTTTGTTCCAGATGAAACTTTGAAGAATTCTTTCTAGGTCTCTGAAATACGTCGTTGGTATTTTAATGGTAGTGCATTGAATCTATAGATTCCTTTGGGTAGTATGGACATTTTAATGATGTGGATTCTCCCAATCCATGAGCATGATATGCTCTTCCATCTGTTAACATCTTCCTCTATCTCTTTTTTCAGTGTCCTGTAATTTTCTACATTTGGTCTTTTACCTCTTTAAATAGGTATATTCCTAGGTAACTTAATTTTTTTGGTGCGATGGTAAATGGGATTGTTTTTTTAGTCTCTCTTTCTGTAATTTCACTATTAGTGTATAGAAATGCCATAGATTTCTTGGAATTAATTTTGTATCCTGCTACATTGCCAAATTCATTTATTAAGTCAATTAGTTTTGGGATGGAGTCCTTCGGGTTTTTTATGTACAGTATCATGTCATCGGCAAATAAGGACAGCTTTACTTCTTCTTTTCCAATTTGGATGCCTTTTATTTCTTCTTCTTGTCTAATTGCAATGGCTAATACTTCCATTACCATGTCGAACAGGATAGATGAGAGTGGGCATCCCTGTCTTGTTCCTGTTTTTAGGGGAAATGGTTTTAGTTTTTGCCCATTGAGTATGATGTTAGTTGTGGGTTTATCATATATGGCTTTTATGATGTTGAGGTATGATCCTTCTATTCCCATTTTGCTGAGAGTTTTTATCAAGAAAGGGTGTTGGATTTTGTCAAATGCTTTTTCTGCATCAATTGATATGACTATGTGATTTTTATCTCTCAATTTGTTTATGTGATGTATCACGTTTATTGATTTGCTGATATTGTACCATCCCTGCATTCCTGGGATGAATCCTACTTGGTCATGGTGTATGATCTTTCTGATGTACTGCTGGATCCGGTTTGCTAGAATTTTGTTGAGGATATTGGCATCTATGTTCATGAGAAATATTGGCCTGTAATTCTCTTCCATTGTGTTGTCTTTATCTGGTTTTGGTATTAAGGTGATGCCGGCTTCATAGAAGGTGTTTGGAAATGTCTTTTCTTCTGAAATTTTTTTTGAATAGTCTGAGGAGGATAGGTTTTAATTTTTCCTTGAATGTTTGGTAAAACTCTCCTGTGTAGCCATCTGGTCCCAGGCTTTTATTTGCTGGAAGCTTTTTGATGACTGCTTCAATTTCTTCCATAGTTATTGGACTATTGAGCTGTTTAGATTCTTCCTAATTGAGTTTTGGAAGGTTATATTTTTCTAGGAATATGTCCATTTCTTGGAGGTTGTCCAATTTGTTGGAATAGAGATGTTCATAGAATTTTTAAAAAATCCTTTGTATTTCAGCGGAGTCTGTTGTTATTTCTCCTCTTTCATTTCTGATTTTGTTTATTTGGGTCTTCTCTCTTTGCTTCTTGGTGAGCCTGGCTAGAGCCCCATCAATCTTGTTTATCCTTTCAAAGAACCAGCTCTTGGTTTTGTTGATCTTTTGAATTGTTTCTTTGATCTCCATGTTGTTTATCTCCTCTCTGATCTTAACTATTTCCTTCCTTCTGCTTATTCTGGGCTTTTCTTGTTGCTCTCTTTCTAGCTCTTTGAGTTGTAGGGTTAGGTAATTACCATTGTTTCTTGTTTTTTGCAGTAGGCTTGTAGGGCTATGAACTTTCCTCTCAAGGCTGCTTTCACTGTGTCCCATAAATTTTGTATTGTTTTGTTGTCATTTTCATTTGTTGCCATGATGTTTTTTATTTCTTCCTTGATATCTTTGGTTACCCAGTCATTGTTTAATAGCATGCTGTTTAGTCTCCATGTGTTTGATTTCTTTTTCTTTTTTTTTCCTTTTTTTATTAATTTTTTATACATATCTTCCCATTGCCCCCCCTTCCTCCCAGGCATTCCCCAACCCCCCAGTGTCTATGTTCATTGGTTATGCTTATATTCATGCCTATAAGTCCTTTGATTGATCTATTATCTACCTCACCTAACTTTAATCTTCCTGCTGTAATTTCACAGTCTATTTGAAGCTTTACTATCTCTGTAGCTATCCTTTTGTTCATCAGTTTATAATGTTCTTTATTATCCCCCAATGAGTGCGATCATGTGGTGCTTCTCCTTCATTGACTGGCTTATTTCACTAAGCATAAGGCTCTCCAGTTCCAACCAGGTTGCTGCAAATGGTAAGAATTCCTTCTTTATTATGGCAGCATAGAATTCCATTGTGTAGATGTACCACAGTTTTCTGATCCACTCATCTGCTGACGGGCACCTAGGCTGTTTCCAAATTGTAGCTATTGTAAATTGTGCTGCTATGAACATAGGGATGCATAAATCCTTTCTGATTGGTGTTTGTAATTTCTAAGGACAAATTCCTAAGAGTGGGATTACAGGGTCAAATGGGAGATCCATTTTTAGTTTTTTGAGGAAACTCCATACTGTTCTCCACAGTGGCTGCACCAGTCTGCATTCCCACCAACAGTGCACAAGGGTTCCTTTTTCTCCGCATCCTTGCCAACACTTGTCGTTTGTTGATTTGTTGATGATTGCCATTCTGACAGGTGTAAGATGGTATCGCATTGTCATTTTGATTTTCATGTCTCGGATGATTAATGACTTTGAACATGTTTTCATGTGTCTCTTGGCCTTCCTTCTGTCGTCTTTTGAAAAGGTTCTATTTAGGTCCGTTGCCAATTTTTTTATTGGATCCTTCATCTTCCTTTTATTAAGTTGTATAAGGTGGCTGTAGATGTTGGAGATTAAACCTTTATCAGTGATAACATTTGCAAATATGTTCTCCCATACAGTGATCTTTCTTGTTGTTTTGTTGATGGTTTCTTTTGCTGTGCAAAAACTTTTTATTTTGATGTAGTCCCATTTGTTTATTTTTTCTTTAGCTTCCATTGCCTTTGCAGCAGTATCAGTGAAAAAGTTCTTTCGGCATATATCTGAGATTGTGCTGCCTGTGGATTCCTCTAGTATTCTTATGGTTTCCTTTCTAATATTTAAGTCCTGTATCCATTTTGAGTTTATTTTTGTATTTGGTGTAAGTTGGTGGTTCAGTTTCAATTTTTTGCATGTATCTGTCCAATTTTCCCAACACCATTTATTGAAGAGGCTATCTTGGCTCCATTGAATGTTCATGCCTCCCTTGTCACATATTAATTGAGCACAGTGGTTTGGGTGGATATCTGGGTTCTCTATTGTATTCCATTGATCTATATGTCTGCTCTTGTGCCAGTACCGGGCTGTTTTGAGAACAGTTGCTTTGTAGTATAGCTTTAAGTCTGGTATTGAGATCCCACCTACTTTATTCTTCCTTCTCAGAATTGCTGTAGCTATCCGTGGTCTTTTTTTGTTTCAGATGAATCTATGAAGAATTCTTTCTAGGTCTGTGAAAAATGTCGTTGGTATTTTAATGGGTAGTGCATTGAATCTGTAGATTGCTTTGGGTAGTATGGATATTTTAATGATGTTGATTCTCCCAATCCATGAGCATGGTATGCTCTTCCTTCTGTTAACATCTTCCTCTATCTTTTTTTTCAGTGTCCTGTAGTTTTCTGCATAAAGGTCTTTTACCTCTTTAGTTAGGTTTATTCCTAGGTATCTTAATTTTTTTGGTGTGATGGTAAATGGGATTGCTTTTTTAGTTTCTGTTTCTATAATTTCACTGTTAGTGTATAGAAATGCCACAGACTTCTTAGCATAAATTTTGTATCCTGCTACATTGCCGAATTCATTAATTAAGTCAATTAGTTTTGGAATGGAGTCCTTTGGGTTTTTTATGTACAGTATCATGTCATCTGCAAATAAGGACAGCTTTACTTCTTCTTTTCCAATTTGGATGCCTTTTATCTCTTCTTCTTGTCTAATTGCAATGGCTAATATTTCTAGTACTATGTCGAACAGGAGAGGTGAGAGTGGGCTTCCCTGTCTTGTTCCTGTTTTTAGGGGAAATGGTTTTAGTTTTTGCCCATTGAGTATGATGTTAGCTGTGGGTTTATCATATATGGCTTTTATGATGTTGAGGTATGATCCTTCTATTCCCACTTGGCTGAGAGTTTTTATCAAGAAAGGGTGTTGGATTTTGTCAAATGCTTTTTCTGCATCAATTGATATGACTATGTGATTTTTATCTCTCAATTAGTTTATGTGATGTATCACATTTATTGATTTGCGGATATTGTACCATCCCTGCATTCCTGGGATGAATCCTGATTGGTCATGGTGTATGATCTTTCTGATGTACTGCTGGATCCTGTTTGCTAGAATTTTGTTGAGGATTTTGGCATCTATGTTCATGAGAGATATTGGCCTATAATTCTCTTTCATTGTGTTGTCTTTATCTGGTTTTGGTATTAGGGTGATGCTGGCTTCATAGAAGGTGTTTGGAAGTGTTCCTTCTTCTTGAATGTTTTTGAATAGTCTGAGGAGGATAGGTTTTAATTCTTCCTTGAATATTTGGTAAAATTCTCCTGTGTAGCCATCTAGACCTGGGCTTTTATTTGCTGGAAGCTTTTTGATTACTGCTTCCATTTCTTCCATAGTTATTGGACTATTGAGATGTTTGGCTTTCTCCTCATTGAGTTTTGGGAGGTTATATTTTTCCAGGAAAATGTCCATTTCTTGCAGGTTGTCCAATTTGTTGGAATAGAGTTGTTCATAGTATTTTATAACAATCCTTTGTATTTCCAAAGGTCTGTTGTTATTTCTCCTCTTTCATTTCTGATTTTGTTTATTTGGCTCTTCTCTCTTTGCTTCTTGGTGAGCCTGGCTAGGGGTCCATCAATCTTGTTTATCCTTTCAAGCACCAGCTCTTGGTTTTGTAGATCTTTTGAATTGTTTCTTTGGTCTCCAAGTTGTTTATCTCCGCTCTGATCTTCACTATTTCCTTCCTTCTGAGTACACTGGGCTTTTCTTGTTGCTCTCGTTCTAGCTCTTTGAGTTGTAGGTTTAGGTAATTTATTACCATTGTTTCTTGTTTTTTTGCAGTAGGCTTGTAGGGCTATGAACTTCCCTCTCAAGACTGCTTTCACTGTGTCCCATAAATTTTGTATTGTTGTGTTGTCATTGTCATTTGTTGCCATGATGTTTTTTATTTCCTCCTTGATCTCACTGGTTACCCAGTAGTTGTTTAATAGAATGCTGTTTAGTCTCCATGTGTTTGATTTCTTTCTATTGTTTTTATTATAGTTGTTTTCCAGTTTTATGCCACTGTGATCTGAGAAAATGCTCGATATGATTTCTATCTTCTTGAATTTGAAGAGAGTTTTCTTATGAGCCAATATATGATCTGTCTTTGAAAATGACCCATGTGCCCTAGAGAAGAATGTATATTCTGTCGCTTTGGGGTGAAATGTTCTGAAGATGTCAATTAATTCCATCTGTTCTAGTGAGTCATTTAGGATTGATGTTTCTTTGCTGATTTTTTGTTTAGAGGATTTGTCCAGTGGTGACAGTGGGGTATTAAAGTCTCCTACTATGATTGTATTGCTGTCAATCTCTCCATTAATATCCTCCAAGAGTTTTTGTATATATTTAGGTGCTCCTATATTGGGTGCATATATGTTTACCAGAGTTATTTCTTCTTGTTGGATTGTTCCCTTTAGTATTATGAAGTGTCCTTCTTTATCTCTTGTTATGTCCTTCACTTTGACATCTAATTTTTCAGATATAAGTATTTCAACCCCAGCTTTTTTTTCATTTCCATTTGCCTGAAATACCATGTTCCATCGCTTCACCCTCAATCTGTGTGCATCTCCTTTCCTAAGGTGGGTTTCTTGCAGACAGCAGATATATGGATCATGTTTTCTTATCCAATCGGTTACCCTATGTCTTTTCATTGGAGCATTTAATCCGTTTACATTTAAAGTTATTATTGATAAGTACTTATCTGTTGCCATTTTTAGTTCTTACCCCAGAGTTCCTTCTTTGCTTCCTCTTTCTTTTTATTATAGCAGATTTTAACATTTCTTGCATTGCTGGTTTGGTGGTAATATATTCCCTTAGTCCTTTTTTGTCTGTGAAGCTTCTGATTTCATCTTCAATTTTGATTGAGAGTCTTGCAGGGTACAGTATTCTTGGATTCAGACCCTTCCTTTGCATGACTTTGTATATTTCATTCCATTCCCTTCTGGCCTGATGAGTTTCTGTGGAGAAGTCAGTAGCTAGTCTTATCGGGCTTCCTTTGTAGGTAACTTTCTGTTTCTCTCTGGCTGCTTTTAAGATTCTTACTTTGTCATCAGTGTTTGCCAATTTAATTATAATGTGCCTCGGTGTCGGTTTGTTGGGGTTCATTTTGCTTGGGACTCTGTGAGCTTCTTGGATTTGTGTGGGTTTTTTCTTTTCTATATTGGGGAAATTTTCTGTCATTATTTCTTCAAACACATTCTCTAATCCTTGTTCAGTTTCACTCTTTCTGGGACCCCAATTATGCGGATGTTGTTTTGTTTCATGTTATCCCTAAGTTCCCTTAGACTCTCCTCTTGCTTTTTAACTTTTTTTTCTAGAAGCTGCTGAACTTGGGTATTTTTCCTACTGTGTCTTCTAGCTCACTGATGCGGTCCTCTGCTTCTTCTAGTCTACTTTTGATGCTTTCTATTGAGTTCTTTATAGCAGTGATGTCATTTTTCATTTCTTCTTGATTATTCTGCATTTCTTCTTGCTGCTTCTTCATCTCCTCTTGCGTCTTCTTCATTTCCTCTCGGCTCTTACTCATATTGTCAAATTTGTCTTCCATTCTTTTCAACCACATTATGATCATTTCTCTGAACTCTTTCTCTGGTAGGCTTTTTTCTGGTTCTATTTCGTTTACTTCCTTTTCTGGTTAAACCTGCCTTTCTGTCTTATGTGGGCTGTTTCTTTTTCTGCCCATGGTCTTTCTTCTCTGGGTGTCTGGTTATGTAGTTCTCTCTCCTGTCCGTGTGCTCTGTGGATCTCTGGTTCCACAGCGTGTCTGTGCCGATTGGAGAGCAGAGTTCTGGGTCCCGGTCCCTGGCTGTTCGATTGGTGCCCAGCCGAAGGCTTCAGACCGCCACAGACATCCACCTCCCACTGCAAGATGGCTCAGGCTCCGCGTTCGTGCTGGTGGCTCTGGCCAACAAAAGCCCCGTGGCAGTGGGGCTGCCTGGCCGGGAGAGCCTCTTCCAGCAGTTCTCCACCTTCTCCTGGAGGACAATTGACTCCTAGCTTGCCAACAAACACTCCCAATGCGACTCTCAGCCGCTCTCTCTCCTTCTGCCCAGCGACAAAGCTCCAGACGAATCCGTCTACTCCGCCGCCATTTTCTCCTCTATCTTGATTTCTTTCTATAGTTTTTATTATAGTTGATTTCCAGTTTTAGGCCACTGTGGTCTGAGAAAATGCTCGATATGATTTCTATCTTCTTGAATTTGAAGAGACTTTTCTTATGACCCAACATATGATCTGTCTTTGAAAATGACCCATGTCATAGAGAAGAATGTATATTCTGTGGCTTTGGGGCGAAATGTTCTGAAGATGTCAATTGATTCCATCTGTTCTAGTGAGTCATTTAGGATTGATGTTTCTTTGCTGATTTTTTGTTTAGAGGATTTGTCCAGTGGTGACAGTGGGATATTAAAGTCTCCTACTATGATTGTATTGCTGTCAATCTCTCCATTAATATCCTCCAAGAGTTTTTGTATATATTTAGGTGCTCCTATATTGGGTGCATATATGTTTACCAGAGTTATTTCTTCTTGTTGGATTGTTCCCTTTAGTATTATGAAGTGTCCTTCTTTATCTCTTGTTATGTCCTTCACTTTGACATCTAATTTTTCAGATATAAGTATTTCAACCCCAGCTTTTTTTTCATTTCCATTTGCCTGAAATACCATGTTCCATCCCTTCACCCTCAATCTGTGTGCATCTCTTTTCCTGAGGTGGGTTTCTTGTAGACAGCAGATATATGGATCATGTTTTCTTATCCAATCTGTTACCCTATGTCTTTTGATTGGAGCATTTATTCTGTTTATATTTAAAGTTATTATTGATAAGTACTTACCTGTCGTCATTTTTAGTCTTTACCCCAGAGTTGCTTCTTCGCTTCCTATTTCTTTTTATTACAGCAGACCCTTTAACATTTCTTGAATTGCTGGTTTGGTAGTAATATATTCCCTTAGTCCTTTCTTGACTGTGAAGCTTCTTATTCCACCTTCAAGTTTGATTGAAAGCCTTGTAGGGTTCAGTATTCTTGGATTCAGACCCTTCCTTTGCATGACTTTGTATATTTCATTCCATTCCCTTCTGGCCTGATGAGTTTCTGTTGAGAAATCAATAGTCTTATGGGGGTTCCTTTGTAGGTAATTTTCTGTTTCTCTCTGGCTGCTTTTAAGATTCTTACTTTGTCATTGGTGTTTGCTAATTTAATTATAATGTGCCTTGGGGTCGGTTTTTTGAGGTTCATTTTGCTTGGGACTTTGTGAGCTTCTTGGATATGTGTGGGGATTTTTCTTTCCTATATTGGGGAAATTTTCTGTCATTATTTCATCAAACAGCTTCTCTAATCCTTGTTCAGTTTCACTCTTTCTGGAACCCCAATTATGTGGATGTTGTTTTGTTTCGTGTTATCCCAAAGTTCCCTTGGTCTCTCCTCTTGCTTTTTAATTTTTTTTTCTAGAAGCTGCTGTACTTGTGTATTTTTCCTAGTGTGTATTCTATCTCACTGATGCGCTCTTCTGCTTCTTCTATTCTACTTTTGATGCTTTCTATTGATTTCTTTATAGCAGTGATGTCATTTTTCATTTCTTCTTGATTATTCTGCATTTCGTCTAGGTTCTTCTGCATTTCTTCTTGCTTCTTCCTCATTTCCTCTTGGCTCTAAGTCATATTGTCGATTTTGTCTTTCATTCTTTTCCTCCACCTTATGATCATTTCTCTGAACTCTTTCTCTGGCAGGCTTATTTCTGCTTCTATTTCGTTTACTTTCTTTTCTGGTGATACTTGCCTCTGTCATATGCGGGCTGTTTCTTTTTCTGCCCATGGTCTTTCTTCTCCGGGTGTCTGGTTATGTAGTTCTCTCTCCTACGTTGATTCAAAGGCACAAACTACAACACGACCAGAGTACAACACACAAGGCAGTGAACAGAAATGTATTCACAATGTTAATAATCACCAATAAGGTGACCACCAATGAAAGACAAATTAGGGGTAAGTAGAGAAAGAAGAAGAGCGAATTGAGGAAAAAGGAAAGAAAGAAGTGCCAAGATCAAATTGGGAGAGGGAGAAAAAAAATAAATAAATGAACAAAAGTAAAATAAAATAAATAAAAAGGAGAAGAAGAAGAAAACAGAAAGAGAAAAAAGTCAGAGAGAAAAGAAAGAGGATAAGAGATAAAAGGGGAACAAAATATAGATGTCAGGAGAAAACTGCAATAGAACAGTCACTAATCCCAATAAATGCCAGCAACCAGTACTGGCATTAATTACAAATAACTACAGGTATCAAGGGAGGCGAGCAAAAAAGAGGTAAAAAACAAACCAAACAAAGCAAACAAAAAGCAAAATAAAACAAGGAGAATAAGCTAAAACAATCTCACCAAAATAGTACAAAAAATCGATATAATCACTGTTCAGGCAAATAGCAACAAAAGGACATAGAGAAAAACCACTTTTTGGATAGTGAAGACAAGAAGAGAGAGGTTTGTATGGACTTGGAGTAGAGGATTTGAAATTAGATATATAAGTGGGGTGAAGTTTTAACCAGGTAAAGAGAAAGAATAGGGACAATCTAAAGTTGGAAAAGGGAAAGAGGAAGAAGACAACAAAATGGGGAAAGTTAAGAGGAAAGTATTGGCATAAAGGTAGAGTTGAGATAGAGTAAAATTATGCTAAAAGAAAGATGAAAATAGAATGTAGAACTCTAATCCTGAAGTAAAATAAAGGGAAAACAAAATGACACTTGTTTTTTTCCAAAAATGTAAAATAGTAGTAGTGAAAATACTAGTTGAAAACAAAAATGTAATAATTAAAAAGGTAAAATCAATTGAGGAGGAAAGAAAAAAATAGTTTTTTAATTAAAATGTGCAAAAAATAAAAAATAAAATAAAATTTAAATTAAAAAAAATAGAATGGTCATTGACTTCCACTATTGTTCTGCTTGGCACTCCTATTTCCCAGTAGGGAGGGTATTGCAGTTCCCTGTGTTCCACTGCTGAGATGTATTTTAATCTCTTTATTCTTTCGTGGTTATGCGAGAGTCAATTTGTGCGTCATCCACTGGGTGGCAGTGTTTTCAGAATTGACCTCTAAGACTAGCACAGGACCTCTCTAGGCTGTGCTCAGATCCTGCTACTCTGTGGTTCTCAAAACCGGTTTGTGGGGATCTCGCAGCCAGGACACTGTAATAACTCCCAGGCTGTCCTTCTGCCTCAGATCAAAATGAGTTGTTTTCTAGAGCTCCCCTCTGTCAACAGCTCTGAGAGTTTGCTTCCACACTTAGGGATCACGCCCAGTCTCACATCCACTGACATCTCCAGAAGCAGCTTTCCCACAGCCCGGTTCCCACAGTGTGCACGTCTCTGTTCTGCAGGACAGGAGACTTCACCTTATCCCAGGCGAAATCTGACCTTTCCGTGTGCCGTGTGGATCTCCTCTGAATCCGCCGCGTGTCTGCGCTGATTGGAGAGCAGTGCTCTGGGTCCCTGGCTGTTCAGTGAGTGCTGCAGCCACAGGTTTCAGACCGCTGCAGACATCCACCTCCCTCTGCAAGATGGCGCGGTCTCCTTGTTCCCGCTGGTGGCTCCGGCAAACAAAAACCCTGTGGCAGTGGGGCTGCCTGGTCAGGAGAGCCCCGTCCAGCAGTCCCCCACCTTCTCCTGGAGGATAACTGACTCCGAACTTGCTAACAAACACTCCCAGTGGGACTCTCAATAATTGTTTTATTGAAACAAGAGGCTGTGCACAAAATTCGTGCATGTTTGATGTGTCCCTCTGCCCAGCCTGCACCAGCTCTAATCTGTGACTCCTCAAGGGATGTCTGACTGCCCATTTAGACCTCATCCCAGTGGGATTGGGCCTAAACGGGCAGTTGGACATCCCTATCACAATCCAGGACTGCTGGCTCCCAACTGCTACCCAGCCTGCTTTCCTGATTGCCCCTAATTGCTTCTGCCTGCCAGATTGATCACCCCCTAAACAGTCCCCTGCCAGCCTGATTGCCCCAAACTGCCCTCCCTTGCAGGCATAGTCTCTCCCAACCTCCCTCCCATGCTAGCCATCTTGTGGTAGCCATCTTGTGTCCACATGATGGCAACTATCTTTGACCACATATAATGCAGAGAAGACTGTCCTGTTTTTAGCTTTTAAACCCTTTAATTGATTTACTTACAGTTGAAACACACTGGTAGGGCTTCCCTAACTTAATGTATTAATGGGAATTAAATAAAAAGTATGAATTTGTATTGCATTGAAATGCAATTCAAAAATGGAATACTGATATGTCAATTTTTTTAAAAAAAAACTTACTTTATTTCTTTAGGGAAAATTCCAGAATTGTTGGCTGCAGGCATGGTTGATAATATGACTAAACTTGTGGTAGTTAATGCCATCTATCTCAAAGCAACTTGGCAGGAGAAACTCAGTAAAATGGCCACAATTGATACACCTTTCAGATTGAATAAGGTGAGATGATGTAATTATAAACTTGCTCTTTGCTTTAAGAGAATGCAGATAATAATGTGAGTGACTTGGTTTTTCAACTGTTCAGAAAGGCACAAAAATAGTGAAAATGATGTATCAGAAGAGCAAATTCCCATTTGGTTGCATCAAGGACCTTAAGTGTGGGGTGCAGGGAGCTCAGCATGGTCATCCTGCTGCCAGATGACATCGAGGACGAGGCCATGGGTCTGAAGAAGGTAATGGCTCCCATGCTCATGCTTCATGGTTCCATCTGACACATCGGTTCTGCCTGTGTGTATGTTGTGTGGTTGTAGCCCATCAATGTTTGCTACTCTGAAGCCCTAGGATTAACTTTTCAGCGACTGTCATTGAACAGTTGTGGTGTGGGACATCTAAGGATCTATATTAAATTTAACATGTCAGTGGCAGCTCACAGGAATTTTCTTAAATGAACTCTAGAGAAAATTGCAGTAAAATTAGAATTGTTTTATTGAAACAAATTCATTAAAATTAAAATTCTCAAAACATTTATAGTATGTAGCTTCATCTTGTACTATGACATCCTATTATTACACTGCTTATTCTCATCACAATTCTTATAGATTGTGAACTAAATTTCTAAGATCTACATGGTAGAAAAAACCCATATGAAAGCTAAGCCCATTTTCTCATATGAACTTTATATGATGTTTCTATTTTATTTCAGTTAAAGTCAAAGACATATTTTGTCAGTCTAGGACTAAGCAAAACCATGAAGATTATGGTTTTACTTTAGTGTCTCTAGCCTGCTGTGTGTTATTCTCTACCCTTTCCCTAACCAAACTTTTATCAGGAAGAGGTCCAATATTCATTATTTGCATGTATAAAGTCTGTATTAAAATCAGTATGTTCCTTCTTTTAATTGCATTTTCACATTTGTCTCTTCTCTGATTATAAAGATAAATTCTCCAGCCTCATAAAAGAGATAATCAGCATGAATAGAACAAGTGGAATGATGGGTCCATTCTAGTCCAATATTAGTAGTAATATGGTAATGATAATAGCCTATATTCTTGTAGCACTTACTGTGTCACATTAAATCATTTAATGCTCAGAACAATGCTATAACCCTCTCCCAATTTCAGATGAGGAAGTAGTCCCTTTTCTTTTTTTACCCACCAGCTAAATCTATTAGAGGTTACTTCAGCCCAGTGAGTTCACAGATAACCACAGTGATCAGTAGGGTTCATAATAGAAGAAATAAAACTTTTGAATTTTACCTTGTACCAATCAACCAGTTAAAGGAATAACAGCCATCATGGCCTATCACAGTAATCCAGTATGGTAGGGGTTTAGGAAAGTATAGGTAGATGGATGGGTAGTTGAAGCATCTGATATCCAAAAATCCCTGTTATGTGGGTCCTTGATGGCTTGGAACACAGCTCTGTTCTATTATCATAATTGCTGAAAAGAAATGAAATCTCCAAATGAAATCTATTTTGGCACAAAACATGAAAGAAACTAATTAGCAACTGATAACATGAGTCCATTCAGGTAAAATTATACACCAATCTTTGTTGGAAGTAAATGAGGAGGGCACAGAGGCCTCAGCTGCAACAGCTGACATTCTCATGGGTTCCTCACTTATGCCAGTGGAAAATTTTGTGACTGACCATCCATTCATTTTTTTTTGTTCTACACAATCCTTCAACTAACATCTTGTTCTTAGGCAGACTTTCTTCCCCATAAAGACTGTTGAAATACAAGGCCAAGCTCAGAGCTTTATCACTGGCCCTTTCAATGGTGATAGTTTTCATGTATTTTCCACAACAAATCTACCATCCCAAAACAAATCTCTAAATTACTTCCTAATGTCAGCTCTTTTGGCTATTTACACCCATTAACTTTGGCATAGGTATCTATTTTCCTTTCTTTATATTGAAAAATTCAGTGATTGCTTTTGAATGCACCAAGCAGATATATAGATGCTTCATAGTATAGTAAACTAGGAAATTGCTGTACCCTCTTGATAGCCATGAGAAAAATTACAATACTGTAATTTATTTCACAGATAGACTTCTGGAAGCTATGATAGAGAGACATTCATTGTTGAAACTTAAAAACAGACATTCAATAGAAATATAGGAAAGCAACCCAATTAAGGGTTGGATTATGAAAATAAATTTGCCTTGGCCAGTGTTTCTGACCTTTTGTTCTATAGGATTAGTATTCTATTATAGCCCACTCTGATTTCAAACTAGTAAAGAGCTTATTTTCCTTTATCCACTTGCTTGGTAGTTTGTGTGGGATCACAAGGAGTGAAGAAGTAAGTGTCTTATCTTAAAAGATGCCATGAAACCACAAAAAGAGAAGTGTAGTGTGGTTAAGGAAAAGGGAGTGCAAAGATAACACTGTTACCAGCTTCTTGTGTGTTTTCTGATAAAGGCTCTTGATTTCCATTATGTAGTCCAGACTGTGATAGCAATGGGATGGCTTTATGCAATGCTGGATTGGGGAGGGGCTCTGTTATCATTATAACCCTTAGTCAAATGCACTCCTTGGAATGGGGATTGAAATGCTGCGTTTTCTTGCTCCCACAAAGCTGGTGGGCGGGCTAATAAGGTTTCCTAAGATTCAGCTAGTCACATGGATCTCAGTCCTCTTCTTCTTTCTATCTGAACTCAGAAAAGACAGGACTAATGGAGTTCTTGGACTGACAATACTGTATTGACATCCATGATGATTGTCAGTGAATCCATGAAAGAAAAATAAGATTTTAGCAAATCTGTTGACAAGATTTCCTTCCTTTTTTTTTCTTAAAATACTTACAGTGCTGGCTCCTACAATATTCGAGGTTCTCTTAGCTATAGGAAAAACAAGAAAAGCAAGTCACTGCATGCTGTAATCCTTCTCTTTGGGCTCTTATACTAAAGTCTACTCAGTGATTTAGATAAATTGTGCTAATCAGGTAGAAACTGAACTGCCTGCTCAACTCTGCTCAAATCCTTCTCTTTATATGTGAGGGAACAGACTCTTGTAATATAAATAAATTACTGAAGGTTAAAACTAGTAAATTTCAGAGCAGAAACTAGAATTCAATAAATGTTTTATGTGGAGAACATCTAATTCTTGTAATGCTTAACTAGGTAACTCAGACCTTTTAACACAACAACAACAACAAAAAAACAAACAAGCAAGCATGGGTCCAAAGGCAAGGGAGCTGCCATGATTATGAAGAAGTACTCAGCAACCCAGGGTAAATTGGTAACTACGGAAACTGGGGCCACTTTTACTCCAGGGGCATTTCCCAATCCAACAGAGGTAAATAGGGTATGAAGCAGGGATTTTGATGATGTTCAAGGCCTGGCAGGAAGAATTTTGGCCTGTCAACTATGGGGGCCCTATTGTGACTCTGCTTTCATTTGGCGACATAAGAACTACACTCTAGGAGTAGGACTGAAGCAGTTCAGAATGTAGCCCTGATATAAGTCCTTAGACAGTCCACCAAATTCTAGTCCCTGGAATTGGATTACATCTATTCTGGTTTGCTACTATCCAGAGGCATATAGAAAAAGCAAACAAAATCATCCCTAGGGGAAGATTATCCATAAGCCTCAAATCCTACATAATAAAAGTCTAATATGCAAATTGTCCTCTCTGGTGGTGGCTCGAGCAGGAGACAGAGTGTTCGACCGCTCGCTATGCTAAGCACTGACCATCAGGGGCAGCATGGAACATGCAGCAGGTAGTAGTGGAGGGGTTGCTGCCCAGATGGGCCCCAACGTGAGGAAGTGCAGGACCACGGTGGGATGGTGGAGCAGGTGTGTCTTTGGCACCAGGCCAAGGCAGGTGCAACCAGCTGAGGTGGGAGCAGTCAGGACGGCAAGCTGGCTCCCAAGTGCTAAAGTAAAAAAGAAAAATACCAATATTAAAATATTTATTCTAATTATTTCCCTTCCAATGTGTATGAATTTGTGCACTGGGCCACTGTTATTTTTATAATCAGCTTTTTAAACTACACTATTTAGCACATAATCAATGATAAGTGGGATGGGTGAAGAGCTATGACAACATGAATAAAAATCAGCATGCAAAAACAGATAATGCAAACCAAAGTATAGGGGTTCTAAATCCTATCTAATAAAAGAGTAATATGCAAATTAACCACCACTCAGCTACACCCACAAGCCACACCCACCAACCAATCAGGAGCAAGTATGAAAATCAACCCAAACAAGATGGCTGAGGCCACGGAGCAAGCAGAAGGCTTGTGTTTCCCCTGTAATGGAGGAAGCCAAGCTTTCCACACACTCTGGCAAGCCTAGGTTTTCACTCAAGGCTACAAAGATAAATAAATAGAAATTTATAAAAGATAAATAAATCCCAATAAAATGGCAGCAGCCATGGAGCTGGAGAGAGCAGGAGACTTGAGTTGCCCCTGGCAATGGAGGAAGCCAAACTTTCTATAGCCCAGCTTTGCCTTGGCCTCCGCTCAAAGCTACAAAGTTTCAATTATAGAAGATAAATAAATCCCAGATTCCAGGAACTCTGCGTGGGTGTCTTGTAGGTGTGGCTTGCCTGAAACCATCTCAGGCCCCTTTCCCAGACTGACCCACACCCCAAGGGAACCCCCACCCTGATCTGGAACATCCTTTAGGGCAAACCAGCCAACCCCCACCAGGCCTCTAACCTATCTAATAAAAGAGTAATATGCAAATTGATCATCACTCCAACACACAAATGGCTGCCTCCATGTGATCAAAGATGGATGCCCCCAGGTGGACACAAGATGAGCACCACAAGATGACCAGAAGGGGAAGGCAGTTGAAAAGGACCAGGCCTGCAAGGGAGGACAGTTGTGGGCAAACAGGCCAGCAGGTGAGGGTAATTAGGGGTGACAGGCTGGTAGAGGAAGGAAGTTAGGGGTGACTGGGCCTGCAGGGAAGGGCAATTGTGGGTGGGATCCAGAACTGCAGGGGAGAGCAGTTGGAGGTGATCAGGCCTGCAGGGGAGGGCAGTTAGGGATAAAAAGCTGGCAGGACAGCAGTTAGGCATCAATCAGGCTGGCAGAGGAGTGGTTAGGGGGGTAATTAGGCTGGCAGGTAGAAGCTATTAGGGTCAATCAGGAAGGCAGGTAGGTGAGCAGTTGGGAGCCAGCAGGATTGTGAGAGGGATGTCCTACTGGGATTGTGCCTAAAGAGGTAGTCAGACATCCCTTGAGGGATACCAGATTGGTGATGGTGTAGGCTGGGCTGAGGGACACACCCCCATGCACGATTTTCATGCACCAGGCCTCTAGTATTGGAATAATCATACACGAATTATAAAACAACAGTTTTATCAAGTTGATAACAACCAAGGTTAAACATTTCAGCAGATAACTAAAAATTTTAAAGATACTCCATATTTGAATAAAAATGAAATAGAGCCCAGCCAGGTATGGCTCAGTGGTTGAGCACTGACCCACGAACCAGGAGGTCACAGTTTAATTCTCAGACAGGGCATATGCCTGGATTATGGGCTCGACCCCCAGTTGGGTGTGTGCAAAATCCAGCCAATCAATGATTTTCATCCTAATGTTTCTATTTCTCTCTCCCTCTCTCTTTCTCTCTGAAATTAATTTAAAAATATTAAAAAAAACTGAATTAGAAATCCTAGAACTCAAAAATATAACACATGAAAAACTAAATAGATAAAATTATCAACAAATTAAACAGAAAAAAATGAACTGTTAGACCAGAAAGAATTACCCATAATTTCTTCCAGAAAGACAACTATAATGACAAAAGAATGAAAAACATAAAAGGAAGGCTAAGAATAGTCAAAATAGTAAGAACATGTTTAACAGAAAAAGATAAGGCAAGAGACAATATGGTGCAAGATAACATTTAAAGATCTAACATTCAAAATGTATATTCTAGGAGAAACCAACATGGTGGCATAGGTAAACACCTAAACTGCTGCCTCACACAACAATATTAAAACTACAACTAAAAGACAAAATGGAAACCATCCAGAACCACAGGAAATCTGGGTGAGTGGAAATTCCACAACTAGAAAGAAAAATGAAAGCACATTGAGATTCAGAGGAGCTCCAAAAGGCTGAGGTACAGAGACACGTGTGTGGAGAGGACAGGCGGCTGTGTGCAGAGGTGGCTGAGTGTGTGGCTGGCTTTCTAAAGTGGGAGGGAGACTGAAGCTGCCGACTGCACTGAACTCCAGTCCTGGATGAGACTCTGGGAACCCAGACACATTCAAGGGAAATCTGCACTATCAGGAAAAGAGAAAGCACACTGAGTCTTGGGAGTGGTGGAAGGCAGAGGTCCAGAGGCGCGTGAGCACACAGAGAGGACTGATTGCTGAATGCACAGGCAGCTGAGTGTGTGGCTGACTTTCTAAAGTGTGAGGAAGAAGGAAACTCCTGACTGCACTGAACTTCAGTTCCAAGCAAGTTTCTGGGAACCCAGACTCATTCGGGAAGAAATGTACTGTCTGGCAGTGGGCAAAACTCAAGGGAGGCTTTCTCTCAGAGGTGCTTGCAGCAATTACCAAGGAACACTGAGACCCAGGGGCCTAATAGGGCAGGGCTAGTAAAACCAATGCTGTCTGCTCTGCCCTGAAACTCTGCCCCATCCAACCCAAGCACAGAGGCTTTTGCAATTTTGCAAGTCTTGTCTCAGAAGGGTGTCTCCAGCACAGAAGTTCACCCATCATAGACACAGCTGATCCTCACAGCCAATTGGCCTGAAGGTCAATTCCTCCCAGTGATACCAACAACAATCAAGATTTAACTACAAGAAGGCTGAGCACACAGTCCACAAAGGGGTGCACCAAGATAGTCCACCTCAGGTAACTGGAAAGGCAGAGCCACTGGGCAATATAGGATACCTAGCACACAAAGTTACTCTACCAACTCAGGGAAGCAGCAAAAATGCAGACAAAGAAACAGATCACAAACAAAAGAAATGGAGGAAATCAAACGACGGGATATAGAGTTCAAAACCATGATTATAAAGTTTTTAAAGAATTTCCTAGAAAAGGTTGATAAATTTAGCGAGATCCAAGAGGAGATGAAAAAGGAACAACTAGAAATTAAACATACACTTACTGAAACAAAAAATATTATACAGAGACCTAACAGCAGAGTAGAGGAAGACAAGAGTCAAGTCAAAAATTTGAAATAAAAAGAAGCAAAAAACACCCAACTGGAAAAGAAAAAAGAATCCAAAAATGTGAAGATAGTGTAAGGAGCCTCAGGAACAACTTCAAGCGTACCAACATCAGAATTATGGGGGTACCAGAAGAAGAGAGACAACAAGATACTGAAAACCTAGTTGAAGAAATAATGACTGAAAACTTGCACCACCTGGTGAAAGAAATAGACTTACAAGTCCAGAAAGTGCACAGAACCCCAAACAAAAGGAATCCAAAGAGGACCACACCAAGACATATCATAATTAAAATACCAAGAGCAAAAGACAAAGAGAGAATATTAAAAGCAGCAAGAGAAAAACAGTTACCTACAAGGGAGCACCCATATGATTGTCAGCTGATTCCTCACAGAAACTATCCAGGCCAGACGGGAGTGGCAAGAAATATTCAAAATGATGAATAGCAAGAACCTACAACCAAGATTACTCTACCCAGCAAAGCTATAATTCAGAATTGAAGGTCAGTTAAAGAGCTTCACAGATAAGAAAAAGCTAAAGGCATTCATCAACATCAAACCAGTATTATATGAGATGCTGAAAGGTATTCTTTAAGAAGAGGAGGAAGAAAAAGGTAAAGATAAAAAATATGAACAACAAATACATATCTATCAACAAGTGAATCTAAAAATCAAGTGAATTGAAAATCTGATGAACAGAATAAACTGGTGAATATAATAGAATCAGGGGCATGGAAAGGGTGTGGACTGATAATTCTCATGGGGAAAGAAAGGGGAGGTGCAGGGAAATCCTGGACAAAAATCATACACCTATGGATGAGGACAATGCTGGAGGAAGTAAGGACAGAGGGAGGGGTGAGAGCTGGGTGGAGATCTATGGGGAAAAAAAGAGGAATGATTGTAATAATCTGAACAATAAAGATTTATTTTTAAAAAGGGAAATTATAATTTCATATACAAGCCCCTGTAATTTTCCTACCTTCCAATAAAAGAAGTGGAAAAGCATAAAAATTCATACAGAATTTCAGAACTATAAATAAAATAATTATTCCCATACAACCTGTGATTGAAAATTCACATAATTTATTATCAGCCATTTCTGTGCATTGCCATTATCTATATACTAGAGACCAGTGCATGAAATTTGTGCACTGGGGAGGGAGGGTCCTCAGCCTGGCCTGTGCCCTCTCACAGTCCAGGACACCTCGGGGATTGGGCCTAAGCTGGATCTCAGACATCCCTCTCACTGTCCGGGGCTCTCACAGTCCAGGAACTCTTGCTCTTTAGCACCTGCCTGCTGTAGAGGCTTACACCACCTCTGCTGTCCTCACCAGTTGTGAGCCCGGCTTCTTGCTGAGCAGGAGCAGGGGAAAGTGTGGCTCAACCGGAAGTCAGGCTCGCTGCTTCTTAATTACTGGCCCCGCCCCCCATCCACTGGTGGGGGAATGATCTGGAGCCAGGTCAGCTGAAGGAAGGGCTGGGGAGGTTGAGGCACCATGGTCACACCCTGTCCAGACTCTGCAGAGGCTCTGGGAGATGCATGGTGCTGGTACTGGGCCCACTGCACCACAGCCTCTCCCAGCACCATCTATTTGGAAGGGCCTACGGTGCTGGATCAGGACCACCATGACTGGCCTGGCAGATCAGGCTCACTAGCCTCATCCCCCACCACTGGTCATTCCAGAAGGTTGTTCAGCTGTCCAGTCTAATTAGCATATTACTCTTTTATTAGTATAGATATAAAACCCTAAGTGACTGGCTGACTGGCCAGTAGCTATGATGTGCACTGACCACCAGGGGGGGAGATGCTCAGACAGGGGCAGAAACCACAGGTGTGGAAACATGGAATGCACTGATGATTCTCAGAGAGAAAGGGGAAGGAGAAAGGGCTAACAAGCTGAAAATTAAAGACATTCTTTACAGTATCACTATATTAGTTTATCAGCAGTTATAAAATGTTTTTTCCATTTATTTCATTATTTACTTCCTTTTCTTATAAATATCCTTTGCTTTTACCCCCTAGTTAGGACAATGTTTGGATTTCTGTCTGAATCAGTACTTCTGAAATACCTATTCTTTTGAATCTTAAATGCTTTTTGCCTCTCACTTTGGCTTTTTATTTTTAAGTTTACATGACTTCATTACTCATGTAAAAAAAAAGTAAATAGAGACTTTTAGGTGTTTATAGAGCCATCTGGATGTACAAACAGTAAATTGGAAATAAATATTAACCAAAGATATTATCATGGGAACTAAGCACAGTTCATTTTACTTATAAATTTGGAGCTGTTACAATAAATATTTTGTTATGCTTTGTTTTATTTTTGAAAATAATCCCCCTTTTAAATTTTGCAAATAATAAACTCACAAAACCACATTCAAAAGCATGTTGCTCCCTGGCCAATTCAGCTCAGTGGTTAGAGATAAGGGTCATGGTTTGATTTCCAGTAAAGGGCATATAGCCTGATTGTAGGCTTGATCCCTGGCCCTGGTTGGGATTCAAATGGGAGGCAACCAACCAATGTGTCTCTTTCATATCAATGTTTCTCTCTCTTCCCTTCCTTCCTCCCTCATCTCCATTCTCTCTCTCTCTCTCTCTCTCTCTCTCTCTCTCTCTCTGAAGAAGAAGGAGAAGGAGAAGGAGAATGAGAAGGAGAAGGAGAAGGGGAAGGAGGAGAAGGAGAAGGAGGAGAAGGAGGAGAAAGAGAAGAAGGAGAAGAAGAAAGATTAATGGAAAAAATATCCTTGGGTGAGGATTTTTAAAAAGCATGTTGCAACCCATATTCACTCATTTAACACAAGTTGTTTTTTACATCAGAGCACTTTATCTATTTTTAATGCTACCCAACTAACACACATAGCAACTCACTAGTGACCAGATCAAAGAATAGCATCTAAACATCACCTTGACTAAGTGCATTCTGTTCTGCTGACATTTCAGCTCTAATAAAAAGAAGAAATTCTGCTCATCTCATAATTGGGAAGATATGACTGTAACATATATGTTAGCAATGATGTCAGCTCTCACCTCTTGAATCTGCCATAGAAAGAGGTCAGAGAGCCAAGAACTCTAATGCAAGAGGAAGTTTATTTAGCATTCAAAGCGAAAGTACACTTTAGATTTAAGCAGACTGCTCAGAGAACTGCCTTGGCCTTTTAGAAAGAAAGTCAGAGAGGCAGGAAAACTAAGCCAGGTGAGAAGCATGGAGTCAGGAAACAAGTCACAAGTGGGGGGAAAAAAGCTCTTGGACAGAAGATCAGGAGGTTAAACTGGAACAAGCTGCCACTGCCTGCTGCCTCCCTGGCTGCAAGTTTCATGGGGACCCTTAGAGTTTAGGAGAAAGAAAGCAAAGATATGCACTTAAAGAAAAAAGTCAGGAGGCGTGCTCTGAGAGAGTGTGTGCATTGTGTCTTTTGACTTAAAGGTTTACATCTTTCCTAAAGGCAGGAATTTTAGGGAAGGTCTCTGGGAAGGATCTCACTAGAATATTCATTAGATCTCCAGGTGTATCCTTTAACATACTGGTTCATCAAAATGAGCCATATTATCTCTGTACTGATTGGTTGGTGACAGGGTAGGAGATAGTTGGTCATTGGATCTGTTTCTGAAGCCAGTCAACTTCATCTGTTTTTGCTGCTTCTCCCGGCCTTGAGCTGAAACACAATGAGGCCTAGAAGTTATCTCTATTTTGATCAAAATTCTTTCTCTATGGCCAGATTGAGGCTTTGTTCCTCAGATTATTTGATACTGATACTGTTGTAGTTAACTAGTCCTATCTAATAAAAGAGTAATATGCAAATTGACCATACCTTCACTACACCCACAAGCCATGTCCTTCAGCCAATCAGGAGTGAGTATGCAAATTAACCCAACCAAGATGGTGTTGCCACAGAGTGAGCAGGAGGGTTGGGCTTCCCTGGCAATGGAGGAAGCCAAGCTTCCTGTCGGCCCTGGCCTGCCTTGGCCTCCGTTTAAGGCTACAAAGTTTCAATTATAGAGGATAAATAAATCCCAGATACCAGGACCTCCACTTGGGTTCCCAGGGACCAGCCTGAAAATCACCACAGGCCCCTCACCCAGGCCACCCCATGCCCCAAGGGAACCCCCACCCTGACCTGGGACACCCTTCAGTGCAAACCAGCCAGCTCCACCCATGCACCAGGCCTCTATCCTATCTAAGCCTATCTAATAAAAGAATAATATGCAAATTGACTATCACTCCAACACACAAGATGGCTGCCCATATGTGGTCAAAGATGACTGTTCCCACATGGATGCAAGATGCCCACCACAAGATGGCCAGCAGAAGAGGGCAGTTGGAAGGGACCAGGTCTGAAAGGCAGGGAAGTTGTGGGCAATCAGGCCAGCAGGGGAGAGCAGTTGGGGGTGACCAGGCCTTTAGGGGAGGACACGTAGAGGTAAACAGGCTGGCAAGGGAGCAGTTAAGCATCAATCAGGCTGGCAGGGCAGTGGTTAGGGGGTGATCAGACTGGCAGGCAGAAGCAGTTAGGGGCAATCAAGAAGGAAGGCAAGCGAGCAGTTGGAGCCAGCAGTCCTTGATTATGAGAGGGATGTCCGACTGTCTGTTTAGGCCTCAAGGGGTCTCAGATTGGAGAGGGTGCAGGCTAGGCTGAGGGACACACACCTTCATACACGAATTTTGTGCACCAGGCCTCTAGTTTTTAATAAAAGCATGGGTCCATGGTCAAGGAGGAGAGCATTCTAGCTCCTTCAGCTGGAAGTTCCTCTGACCCCCAATGCCTTTCAAAAATATCTTTTGTCCTTGGACTCCTTCTTAATCATCTATGCACAGCCCTTTCTCCAGAATGCTGAACCCTTTGGAAGGCTGGGAAAAAGAATCCAGCAGTGGATACTGCATAGACATCCTCCCAGAACCAAATTGGAATTACATCTAAAATACAGAAAAGCTTCCTGAATAATCAACAGAAGACTCACTGAAGAGAACCCTGATAACTGAGGACCTAAAGTTAAGACCAGCCAAAACCAGTGTGGTTCAGTGGGTGGAGCATTGGCCTGCAGACTGAAGGGTCCCAGGTTCAATTCCAGTCAAGGGCATGTACCTTGGTTGCAGGCACATGCCCAGTAGGGGGTGTACAGGAGGCAGCTGATCAATGTTTCTCTCTCATTGATGTTTCTAACTCTTTATTATTTCTCTCCCTTTCTCTCTGTAAAAAATCAATAAAATATATTTTTTAAAAATAAAATAAAAAATTAAAGTGAAGACCTCATAGAGATTGATAGAAAGAGTGGAGTTGCAAAAGGGCTGGCTGGGCTCCTACAAATAGCAAGTGAAGTTCTATAGAGATATCTAAGCTGGGGGTGGGGGGTGGTTCCCACTGAGAAATCTGAGGTCTAATCACCAAGCTGCCCTCCCCCCAGCAAAGAGCACCAGAACTGAAAAGGATACCCACAAAATGTCTTGCTATGAAAAGCAGCAGGGTTGCAGTCTGTCAAGAAGAGATGGCTAGAAATTCAGGCACCCTCTTAAAAGGCCAACATATAAAATTCCCTATGGGGCCACCCACCTTGTGCTCTGGCAGAGGGAGGGCAGGGTGGATTGAAGCCATGTAAGCAAAAGCCAGGATCAGAGGCTCTGAGGTTAGAGCTCAGAAGGCAGAAAGCCAGTTTTATGTGCTGAGTCATTGCCTCATGCTAGGAAGGGCATCCTTCACACCCAGGACGTACAAGCCACTTTACCTGGGGAGAAGACAGCTGATTCACTCTATTGGAAAACACTTTCCCATAGTGTGGAGTTGCTCAGGCCCATTCAGAGATCGACAATAACAATTTCTTCTGAGGCAGAAGCAATTGCCCCACCCTGTTGAAAAAAACTTTTGCCACACCTGTGGACAATTGCCTGAGGGCAATTCAAGATAAAATCCTATAAGTCTGTAGACAGAGATGGTCTTGGGAGGCTTTGAATTTTGCCAGATCTAATTAGTCTGAAACCACATTTGATACTGTCTTGCATTAGAGATTGAAAAGCATAGCAGATATTCCTAATACATAGTCACACCCCAAACAGACAGCCCAAATGAGGGAACAAAGAAACAAACCCCAAATGAAAGAACAAGAGAATTATCCAGAAGAGATCAATGAAATGGAGATAAGGAATTTATCTGATACAGAGTTAGAATAATGATGGTAAAGATGCTCAACATCATGAGAAAAGATATTATAACTATGAAAACAGAAATAAAGAATGACATAGCACAAATAAAGAACACATTGGAAGAAATACATAGCAGGTTAGGGGAATCTGAGGATCAAATCAGTGACTTAAAAGAGAGGGTTGGAAAAAATTACTCAATTAGAGAACCAAAAAGGAAAAACAATTAAAAAACAGGAGAACAGCTTAAGGGAGCTGTGGGACAATGTGAAACGTAATAATATTCAGATAGCAGGTATACCAGAAGAGGCAAAAAGGGTGAAATTGATAGAGAATGAGTTTGAAGAAATAATGGCAGAAAACTTCCCTGACCTGATAAAGGAAGAAGTTACCAAAGTCCAGGATGCACAGAGATCCTCAAGCAAGAAGAACTCAAACAGGTCCACACAAAGACACATCATAATTAAAATGACAAAAATTAAACACAGAGAATGTTAAAGGCAGCAAGTGAAAAGCAAACTGTTACCTACAAAGGAGCTCCAATAAGGCTGACACCTCATTTCTCATCAGAAACTTTATAGGCCAGAAAAGAATGGCATGGAATACTCAAGGTAATAGAAAAAAGGATCTGAGACCAAGATTACTATATCCAGCAAGGCTATCACACAAAGAGCTTCCTGGACCAAAAAAAAAAAAAAAAAAAAAAGGGCTAATGGAGCCCATCACCACCAAGCCAGCATTACAAGAAATGCTAAAGGGATTGCTATAATGAAAAGAAGAAATGGAGAAACTAGACATACAGAATTAAAATGGCAATAAATAATACCTATCAGTAATAACTTTAAATGTCCTACCTGGTTTAGCTCAGTGGTAGCTTTAGAATGTCCTAGGAATTTTATAACTGTCCATTTTGGGTTATTGTGTGGTATTTAAAAATTCTGCAACTGTTTTCCTTTTTTTTTTTTTCAAATATATTTTATTGATTTCTTACAGAGAGGAAGGGAGAGGATAGAGAGAAAGAAACATCAATGAGAGAGATCTATCAGCCGCCTCCTGCACATCCCCCACTAGGGACGTGCCCGAAACCAAGGCACATGCCCTTGCTCAGAATCAAACCTGGGACCTTTCAGTCCACAGGTCGACACTCTATCCACTGAGCCAAACCAGTCTCGACTAGTTTTCCATTTTTTATGGACTGTCTTAAGGAAGCTAAGAAGCCTCACTGTTTGCATAACATGCCAAAGTCATAAGCTACACCAAATGCATTAGTAAGAATATTGACTATTTGATTTTTGGCCAGTTAACAAGTTGAATTAGAGCAACTTGTTTAGCTTGTTGGGCAGATCTTATTTCAGGCAGATAAGAACATTCAGTTATGTTTACCATGGAAGTTAATGCATATCCAGCTTGGTAATGTTCCTTTTATTTATCTGTGAATCAAATTAAGTCAGTATTATCAATAGGAGTTTCCTGAAAATCATTCCTTCCTAGGATGAAGAAGTGGTCAGTAAACTAAACACAATTCTAGTTTTTAATAATTCGAAGAAGTAGGTTGGACTTTTGGATTATCTCTGGGACATTACAGTCCAAGTAAGTTGTCAATTTTCCCAGGTGAAAGCAGAGATACTATCTTTTTCTACTAGAATTTTGAAGAACACACTACATAAATCTATTATTGAAAAATAATGGCAGTTTACAGGATTGGCTGATAAAAAATTACGTGGATTTTGAACCACAGGCTGTGTGGATATAACTATTTTATTTTAGCTCTAAGATTCTGTATAAATTTTTATTATTTGCAATTTTTAATTGGAAGGTAGGAGAATTGCAGGGGCTTGTATATGAAATTATAAGCCTGCTTGTTAAGTAATCTTATATAATGGGCTTAATTACAGCTAGTGTATTAGGTCTTAAATATTGGTAAATATTAGGTAGAGGCAAAGTATTGTCAATAGTTACTTTAATAGAAGTGGCTGATTTGATTTTGTCAACATCTGTACTGGAAAGGGCCCAAAGTGATCTTGGAATATCCTGTAATAAATGTTTAATTTCAAGATTATTTTCCTCTGGTGGAAGTTTCTTTAAAATCCCTATTTTTCCCATTGATTTAGCATTTAATTCATTTGGTTCTAAATACATTTCACCCTTCCAGGAAAAGGATATGTGGGCATTATGGGTTTTAAGGAAATCTCTTATAAGTCAGATGGAAAGAGACAAGGACCATATGATTTCACTCATATGTGGGATATAAAACAGATAAAGCAACAACAGAACAAACAAAAGAAACAAACAAACTCATGAACACAGACAACAGTATGGTGCTTACCAGAGGGCTGGGGCTGAGGACAGGTAGTAAAGGGTAAAGGAGGCTAGACTTTGGGTGGTGAGCACACAATGTAATGTACAGATTATGTATTATAGAATTGTACATTGAAATTTATATAGCGTTATTAACCAATGTCACACAATACACTTAATTTTTAAAAAGCTGAGAAAGTGAGCAGTTTGGGAGGATTAGCCCATGTGTGACAGAAGTGGGTAGCCATGGCCGAGTTGCAGTGACTGTCCTTAGAGTTGAGTAAGTGTTGGCTCTGAAGCCACTAAGAAATGAATGGGGAAGCTAAGCCAGATGCTAAACAACAATATACAATTACCGGTGATGAGAAATGGGGAATTGGGGGCGGGGGGGGGGAGGGTGCGGCCACTCAGGCCTGCCCAGCCAGAGCTGGAGGGATCAGAAGGCGACTCTGGCAGGAGGGTTCCAGGAAGGCGAGGCGGGGTGGGGCAGAGAAGGGGTGGAGGGCAGGTTGTTCCAGGAAATACAAGCAAGGTCAGAGCGTTGGGGTGTGTCCTGGAGCGTAGGGCGTGGGGTTTCTGGGAAAGGCTAGCCTCGGGGATGGCAGCTGAGCTGTACTGACAGAAACGGGCTCCGAGCCCCTCAGAGCTTCAGGCACCGCCCGGCCTCTTAAGGGCCAGCCCTGCCCCGGATAGCGGCACTCCAGGCTCACACCAGCTCCTCTCCCGCCTACGTGCGGGGGTGGGTGGTCCAGCGAGAGGCTAGCGGCTTGGGGACCGTCCCCTCCACGCCTACCACCACCCACGATTGTCCACCCTTCCTGGGTCTCCCTTCCTCCCCGCTGCGCGGGGCCTGGACTGGCCGGAGCCGCCCCTCCGCGCCCGGCTTGCTCCCAGAGTCCAGCCCTTGGTCCCTGTCCAGCTGTGCCCACAGACGAAAACTGCTTCCTGAGCCCCCAGACCGCCACACCTGGGAGGGATCCAGGGCACCAGGGCGCGTCAGGGTTGGGCGCAAGGGGTGAGAAAGGACCGGAAGAATAGGGGTTGGGACGGGCTAGGGGCGTAGTGGGGAGTAGGGGTTGGGGGGAGAAAGAGGGGGCAGGACCAAAGGAAGGCGTGGCACCGCTGCAGGAGGATCTGTGAGGATTCCCCTTGTCCATCAACAGGGCTCAGCCCAGAGGAGGAGGGACTAGTGGCACCTACACCGCTCAGCCCATTAGTTTGTATCACAGCGCCCTCTGTATTTCCTTCAAGGTACTAGCCACTTCCCTAATGAGATACAGTGGTACCTCGAGATACGAGTTTAATTCGTTCCCTAACCTTGCTCGTATATCAAGTTGCTCGTATCTCAAAGCAAATTTCCCCATTGAAATGCCGTTAATCCGTTCCAGCCCCCAAAATGCCATCCCAGTTGTTCTTGTTACATGCTTTTGAATAAGAAAAATGTATTTATAAATGACAAATATTGTATAAACACATAATAAAAGAGAATGTAAAGGAATAAACTAGTTTTATAAAGTGTATTTACCTACTCGTTACACTCTTAATGCTACACTTTATCCCTAAACTGAATGTAACTTAACTAATCTTCACTGAACTTAATTGCTACTGGTCTTTGCATTTTTGGCCGATTTCAAAAATACGTGTCCAACGAGGTTTGCATCTTCCTCCCTTTCAGAATGTTTCTGAAATGGGTGAGGCAAGTTTCATTGAACAGCTCTAATGCACGACCAGTAGCAACTTTTTCAGGGTGTTTCTTTTCCACGAAGTGTTACACCCTCTCCCACATTCCTAAGATCTCCTTTATCTCACTTGTAGAGATCTCCTCCACCTCTGGCTCCTCCTTGAAACCAATTTCTTGGAGAACCTCCGCATGTTGCTGTGACTGCAACTCTTGTAACTCCACCGTGGTGAGTTCCAGAGAGTGCTCCTCGATGAGCTCATTCACGTCTCTCTCATCCACCTCCAGGCCCATGAATTTTCCCAGAGACACTATCTCCTCCTCCACTGGCACCTCGGGTTCAAATCCTTTGAAGGTCCTTTCGGCTACGGCCTCACGCTACAGCTTCTTCCATGCAGAGGTCAAAGTCCTCGTTGTTACACCCAGCCAGGCCTGATCAATAATTCTGAGGCATATCGCGATGTTAAAGTGGTTCTTCCAGAAATCTCGAAGGGTGAGGTTTGTGTTCTCTGTCACCTCAAAGCAGCACCGGAACAGGTGCTTGATGTACAGCTTTTTAAAATTAGAAATCACCTCCTGATCCATGGGCTGCAGGATAGGAGTGGTGTTGGGAGGTAGGTAAACAACCTTTATAAACTTGAACTCTTCGAGGAGTTCATCTTCAAGGTTTGGTGAGTGAGCAGGAGCATTGTCGAGGACGAGGAGGGCTTGCATGGTTAGGTTGTTTTCCTGTAGATAGTTCTTAACAGAAGGGCCGAAAACCAGGTTTACCCACTCCACAAAGAACTGCTTGGTGACCCAAGCCTTCGGGTTTGCCCTCCACATAACTTGCAGTTTATCTTTTAAAATCTTATGTGACTTAAAGACTCTGGGGTTTTCCGAATGGTATACGAGCAGAGGCTTGATCTTGCAGTCGCCACTCCCTTTGGCGCATAGTGCGAGAGTTAGCCTATCCTTCATGGGTTTGTGGCCTGGCATTGCCTTCTCCTCTGCCGTTATGTAAGTCCTATTCGGCATCTTCTTCCAGAAAAGCCCTGTCTCGTCACAGTTGAACACTTGCTGGGGGATATATCCTTTGGCTTCTATCAGTTCTGAAAAAGTTTTGAGGTAATCCTCAGCTGCCTTCCCATCCGAACTTGCTGCCTCACCATGCCTGACGATGGAGTGAATGCCGGACCTTTTCCTGAAGTTATCAAACCAGCCTCTACTGGCTTTAAATGAGTCTTTCGATGCTTTGTCCTTGGAAGTGCGCGGGGTCTGCTCCAGCAAATCACCGTAAATCCCTCTCGCCTTCTCGAATATGATGCCCTGTGTTAATGTATCTCCTTTAAGCTGCTTCTCCGTCACCCACACCATCAGTAGATTCTCCATCTTTTCATGGAGAGAGCTATGAAGCTTAGAAATTATTGTAACACCCTTAGCTGGTGTTATACCCTTTATCGACTCCTTCTGTTTAAGCACAGTGCATATCGTTGAAGTACTACGCCCGTATTGCCTCGCCAAGTCAGCCACTCCCACACCTTGCTCATATTTTTCTATGATTTCACACTTTAATTCAATAGACATAATCCTCTTCTGAGCATTGACCTTTCCACTCGCTTTCTTCGGACCCATGGTTACAAAAAGAAATGTGATAAAGTATGTAAATGCACAAAAGATGCTTCGACAACGAGGTAAACAAGCACACTGACTGAGGCGTGGAAAACTATGAGACGCTCGAATCGAGGTAAACTAGTGGGTCGTGTGCAGCCGGCCGATCCTCGCAATTACTCCTATCTCAAATGTTGCTTGTATTTCAAAGCAAAAATCGCTCGCTTGATGGCTCATATCTCAAAAATCTCGTATGTTAGGGCACTCGTATCCCGAGGTACCACTGTAACTCCTTCATTCTGGGTTTCCACTAGCAGGTCATTGCCTGGAGAGGAGGCCAAGTCTCCTTACCGTCTCTGACCTCAGACAGCGCCAGCTGGGAGGTGCATCCACGAGGGTGGTCGAGGGGAGTGGAAGAAGGTCAGGCCCAGGAGGCTGGAAGCCCAGGGAGGAGGAAGGACTGGGACTCCGAATAAGGAGAGCTCTGTGGAAGGGCAGGGGGCTTGGTAAGGTCAACATAGGATATCTGCATGAACTATAGCAGCTCCCAGCACCACCAAAGGAGAGCTAATCACAGACCATCCATCTGCCCATCCACTCAATGCCACTCAGACCACTGCCAGGGCCCGTAGCCTTTGCCAAGGTTATGTCTCCATTAGATCCATACCTCAGGTGGGACAGTGTATGTACACTCGGTGTTCATGGAAGTCCTGAGGCATTGTTTTCTGTTGTCTCTCCAATTCCGTGTTTGGGTCTTATCTATACCTTTAGAGCACTTTTACTGAACTTTCAAAAATAAGCACAATATATATTTTAACTTCAAGCTTATAGTAGAGTTTTCTTTAACCTATGCAAGTCCTTAAAATAGTAGATGTGTACCAGGCCTGAGTGGCTCAGTTAGTTGAGTGTCTTCTGTTCACCAAAAGGTTGTTGGTTTCATTCCTAGTCAGGCACATACCTAGGATGCAAGTTCCACCCCAGATTGGACATATACAGAAGGCAACAGATTAATGTTTCTCTCACATGGATGTCCCTCTCCCTGTCTTTCCCCCTCTCCCTTTCTCTCTCCCTCTCCTTTCCTCTCTAAGCAAGTCCTCTGGTGAGGATTTTTTTTTTTTTAAAAAAAAAAAAAAAAAAAAATGAGAGCTATGCCTTGGAAGTTTTGCTGGTACTTACTTCAGTGTACTATTCTCAAAGTTCAGATAAACATTGTAAAGTGCTATTCACTTGGGTGGGCACACAGTGCTCCAATTCAGGAGCTGACCTTCCTTTCTGCTTCTGTTGGGGCTCCTAATTAATCACCTTGGATGGGATGCTTGAGAGCCAGGGTGCTATATTTGTACCTCTGAATCCCTAGGTATGCTTAGGGCTTCGCTGGAGCTGTTCCCAGCTTTTATACCAGTAATCTCCTGTGAATGTTTTCAGCAAGTTGTACTTTTTCACTAATTCCAGCTTTCTCTTTTTAGTCCTTATTGAGAGTTTCTCTGATCCACCAAAGATTCTCTTCTTGTTTTCCAGTGGGACTAAAGGTTTATTATTTTATTTTTTCCCTAGTTCATCCCTCAGTATGAATTCAGTTTCCCATAATGTTTTTAATCCTAGTTTAATTCCCTTTTTAGTTCAAGCCCAGCCCAGAGATTGTTCAACCTAGACTATAATACTGTTGCAAGAGAACCAAGATGGCAAGAATAAATGCCTGTACTCGCTGCCTCCCACAACCACATCAAAATCACAACTAAGCCCTAGCCAGTTTGGCTCAGTGGATAGAGCATTGGCCTGCGGACTGAAGGATCCCAGGTTTTTTTCCAGTCATGCCCAGGTTGTGGGCTCAATCCCCTGTATAGTGCATGCAGGAGGCAGCTGATCAATGATTCTCTCTCATCACTGATGTTTCAATCTCTCTTTCCCTCTCCCTTCATTTCTAAAATCAATAAAAAAAACAATTTTTTAAAAAATTACAACTAAAATACAGAACAATCATTATTCAGAACTGCCTGAAATCTGGCTGTATGGAAGTCCTACAACTAGAGAAGTAAAGAAGAAGCACATTGAGACTGGTAGGAGGAGTGGGAGCACAGAATGGGTTGGTCCAACACTCATGTATGGCATTTTTTAAAAAATATATATTTTATTGTTTTTTCACAGAGAGGAAGGGAGAGGGATAGAAAGTTAGAAACATTGATGAGAGACATCGATCAGCCGCCTCCTGCACGCCCCCTACTGAGGATGTGCCCGCAACCAATGTACATGCCCTTGACCAGAATCAAACCTGGGACCTTTCAGTTTGTAGGCCGACGCTCTATCCACTGAGCCAAACAGGTTTCGGCAATGTATGGCATTTTTTAATCAGGAGAGATATCTCCAAAGTCTCTGTGATAAGCAGGGATCTCAGCCATACTCCAGACCCCCAGCCCAGGGTTCCAGAACTGAGAAGAGAAGTCCTCTTAACTTCTGGCTGTAAAAACCAGCATGGATTGTGGCTCAGTGACACTAAAGCTGTTGGAGCCCCAAGTGTTCCTCTTCAAGGGCTTGTGCACAAACTTACAGGCTCTCACTTCCTCTTAGCTCCAGTAGAGCAGTGGCTTTGGGGGAATCCAGGGACATGTGTGGAGGAACTAGACTGTCTGGCATCAGCCCATTAATTTGTACCACAGCGCCCTCTGAACTCAGGGGTGGCTTTCTCCCAGACAGGGGTGTTCACAGGGGTCATTGTTCCTGTGCTTGAACTCCCCCCATTGCAGAGCTGACTAACAGCCTTATCTGAATTTCCATCAGCATGGTCCACACCTGGGGAATCCCCTGAAACCCTGAGCCATACAATTTTCAGCCCCACCCCAGCTGCTTTTCTATATGAATGGCCAGTCCTGGCTCAAGATTCAGACTTGGCTAAAATCTCTTAAACAATCAGCAGCTGGAGTTGGCATGCCCCAAACCTATCAATAAAAGGCCCAAGACCTGGCACTACCACCAATCTGCCTTGCTTCAGCAGGGCCTCACCTGGGCACTTCCTAGACCAGTACAAGTAGCAGTCATCTGAAGATCTCTCTGTAGTTCCTTCCCAGTAACCCCAGGGAGTGGTTGGCTTTGCACATCCCAGAAGCCCCCAGAGCCAGTGCACCCAGTGTAATCAGACCATAATAGATTACAACTCTACACATCCATAAGCAACACACTAAAGGGGAGAACTCAGTGAGCACCAAAGCACCACTGAAGCAAGTTCTGCTCCATAGGGATGTCTACTGACTGCACAGCTGCTCTTCCATGGAAGACACAGCTGGTCTTCACAGTCAATTGGCCTGGAGGTCAATTCCTCCCAGTGACACCAACAGCAATCAAGGTTCAATTAAAGACTATGGACACAGCTCATACAGGGGGCACCTAGAATGCCCAGCTCAGAAGACTGGGGAGACTGAGCCACCGGGCCCTACAGGACATCTAATAAATAAGGCCAGTTACCAATCCCAGGAGACATAACAGCTCTATCTAACATATAGAAACAGACACAGGGAAATAGCCAAAATGCAGAGACAAAGAAACATGGTAAAAATGAAAAAGAAGCAAGCAAACTACTGGATACAAAATTCAAAACAATGGTTATAAGGTTACTCAAGGATCTTAATGAGAGTTTTAAGGGAATTAATGTAGCATCAGCAAAAATTTCTCCACATCAAGCCTCTTTATTTCAAATCTCTCTCTTCCTCTCTCTCTTTTTCTTTCTCTCTCTCCCTCCCTCCTTTTTCCCTCCCTCCCTCCCTCCCTCTCTCTCTCCCTCTCTCTCATCGTCAAGAAGATTGCAATTATTCTTTGCACTAGCTCCCATTTCCCCCACTAGTTTGTATGTTCAATGACTCCAGGGGACCAAAGGGACCAGAATCTGTTTTTGCTCAGATTTCAGTCCTCCAGACCCCAAATAGTGACTGACACTAACTAGGTGTAAACACTTTCTGAACAATGAATGAAAGAATGAAAAAAATGAATGAATAAATAAATCCTACTGATCTCAAGCTTTGTCATTCTTTTATTATTTTTAAAGTACAAATATTTAAAATTTTCTAATTGTTAGCCATCAAGATAGTGTTATATTGGACTTCCTTTATTCTGGTTTGGTTTCCATAAACTCAATTCACTTTTTAACTACTTCTCTTTTGATTTTGCATTGACACAAAATATTTAAAGACTTTTAATTTGCTAGAACACAGACATATAAGAAGTTTCTTCCATTGATATTTGATGTGAGATATGATAGAGGTTAAGTGTTTCATAAAAATATGATAAAATGTATAATTACTATAATTTTCTATCTTTGGTGTTAAGGCATATAACCACTCTTTTTTATGAATTTATAAATGTATTTTAAAACCTTATTGAAAGTAATTCACATTACAGATAAACACATTTTAAACAAAATTATTACTTTATTATAACCCTCTGATGATATAAATTCCATGTTATTTTATACGTGGATAAGTGCAGTAACATTGAAAACTCTTCATTTTGACAAAAACAATTCTCTTTATTCAAAAAGGATGAAAACCACCATCTTCTCAAAAGAAATAGAAAGATTGTGCACACTCTACTTTCATTTACTTCTTAACTGAATACCATTGAAAATGAAAAATTAATATATCTATAAATGCTAATAAAATCAGTTACTACATAGTTTTAACAATCTAATACTAACATTTTGTGGGATGAATAAAATGAGCATTTAAGTACTTATATGTTGTAATTCATTTTCATCTTAATCCAATTGAAATGAATAATTTAAATTAGTCTGAAAGCAGGTTATACAAATATGATTTCTGTTGTGAAACAGATTTTGTAATTCTTTTCTCAAGGAACAATTTTCTACTTTATTTTTTATTTTTATTTTATTATATTTTTATTAATGTATTACATGTATACATATCTTCCCATTGCCCCCCACACTCCCATGCATACCCTAACCCCCCTCCCCAGTGTCTTGTGTCCATTGGTTATGCTTACGTGCATGCATACAAGTCCGTCAGTTGATCTCTTATCTACCCCACCTATCCCTAAACTTCCCACTGTAATTTGATACTGCCTCTGTATCTATTTTTTGTTCATCAGTTTATAATGTTCTTTATTATCCATAAATGAGTGAGATCATGTGGCATTTTTCTTTCATTGACTGGCCTATTTCACTTAGCATAATGCTCTCCAGTTCCATCCAGGTTACTGCAAATGGTAAGAATTCCTTCTTTTTTATGGAAGCATAGTATTCCATTGTGTAGATGTAGCATAGTTTTCTGATCCACTCATCTGCTGACAGGCACCTAGGCTTTCCAAATTATAGCTATTGTAAATTGGGCTGCTATGAACATAGTGGTGCATAAATCCTTTCTAATTGGTGTTTCTAGTTTCTTAGGTTATACTCCTAAGAGTGGAATTGCTGGGTCAAATGGGAGTTCCATTTTTAGTTTTTGGAGGAAACTCCACACTGTTCTCCAGAGTGGCTGCACCAGCCTGCATTCCCACCAGCAGTGCACAAGGGTTCTTTTACTCTGCATCCTCGCCAACACTTGCCATTTGACAAGTGTGAGATGGTATTGCATTCTCTTTTTGATTTGCATCTCTCTGATAATTAGTGACTTTGAGTATGTTTTCATGTGTCTCCTGGCCTTCCTTCTGTCTTCTTTTGAAAAGATCCTATTTAGGTCCATTGCCCCCCCCCTTTTTTTTATTGGATCATTTATCTTCCTTTTATTAAGTTGTATAAGTTGGCTGTACATATTGGATATTAAACCTTTATTAGTGATAACATTTTCAAATATGTTGTCCCATACAGTGGTCTTTCTTGTTGTTTTGTTGATGGTTTCTTTTGCTGTGCAAAAGCTTTTTATTTTGATGTAGTCCCATTTATTTATTTTTTCTTTAGCTTCCATTGCCCTTGGAACAGTATCAGTGAATAAGTTCCTTCAGCATATGTCTGAGATTGTGCTGCTTGTGGATTTCACTAGTATTTTTATGATTTCCCATCTTATGTTTGAATCAAGTATCCATTTGGAGTTTATTTTTGTGTACGGTGTGAGTTGGTGGTCTAGTTTCATTTTTTTGCATGTATCTGACCAATTTACCCAACACCATTTATTGAAGAGACTGTCTTGACTCTATTATATATTCATGCCTTCTTTGTCAAATATTAATTGAGCATAGTGGTTTGGGTGGATATCTGGATTCTCTATTCTATTCCATTGGTCTATATATCTGTTCTTGTGCAAGTACCAGGCTGTTTTGAGAACAGTTGCTTTGCAATACAGCTTGAAATCTGGTATTGAGATCCCACCTACTTTATTCTTCTTTCTCAGGATTGCTGTGGCTATTCAGGGTCTTTTTTTATTCCAGATGAATCTTTGGAGAGTTCTTTCTAGGTCTGTGAAATATGTTGTTGGTATTTTAATGGGTAGTGCATTGAATCTATAGCTTTCTTTGGGTAGTATGGACAATTTAATGATGTTGATTCTCCCAATTCATGAGCATGGTATGCTCTTCCATCTGTTTACATCTTCCTCTATCTCTTTTTTTAGTGTCCTGTAGTTTTCGGCACATAGACCTTTTACCCCCTTAGTTAAGTTTATTACTAGGGATCTTAATTTTTTTGGTGCAATGGTAAATGGGATTGCTTTTTTTAGTCTCTCTTTCTGTAAGTTCACTATTAGTGCATAGAAATGCCATAGATTTCTTGGCATTAATTTTGTATCCTGCTACATGGCCAAATTCATTTATTAAGTCTATTAGTTTTTTTATAGAGTCTTTTGGGTTTTTTATGTACAGGGTATCATGTCATCTGCAAATAAGGACAGCTTTACTTCTTCTTTTCCAATTTGGATGCCTTTTATTTCTTCTTCTAGTCTAATTGCAATGGCTAATACTTCCAATACTATGTCGAACATGTGTGGTGAGTGTGGGTAACCCTGTCTTGTTCCTGTTCTTAGGGGAAATGGTTTTAGTTTTTGCCCATTGAGTATGATGTTAGCCCTGGGTTTATAATATATGGCTTTTGTGATGTTGAGGTATGATCTTTCTATTCCCACCTTGCTGAGAGTTTTTATCAAGAAAGGGTGTTATACTTTGTCACATGCTTTTTCTGCATAAATCAATATGACTATGTCATTTTTATCTCTCAATTTGTTTATGTGATGTATCACGTTAATTGATTTGTGGATATTGTATCATCCTTGCATTACTGGTATAAATCCTACTTGGTCATGGTGTATGATCTTTCTGATGTACTGCTGGATCCGATTTGCTAGAATTTTGTTGAGGATTTTGGCATCTATGTTTTTGAGGGGTATTGGCTTGTAATTCTCTTTCATTGTGTTGTCTTCATCTGGTTTTGGTATTATGGTGATGCTGGCTTCATAGAAGGTGTTTGGAAGTGTGTTTTTCTTCTGACATTTTTTGGAATAGTCTGAGGAGGGTAGGTTTTAATTCTTCCTTGAATGTATGGTAAAACTCTCCTGTGTAGCCATATGGTCCCAGGCTTTTGTTTGCTGGAAGCTTTTTGATGACTGCTTCAATTTCTTCCATAGTGTTTGAACTATTGAGATATTTAGATTCTTCCTGATTGAGTTTTGGAAGGTTATAGTTTTCTAAGAATATGTCCATTTGCTCCAGGTTGTCCAGTTTGTTGGAATAGAGTTGTTCATAGTAATTTTTTTTAACAATCCTTTGTATTTAGGTGGGGTCTGTTGTTATTTCTCCTCTTTCATTTCTTATTTTATTTATTTGGGTCCTCTCCCTTTGCTTCTTGGTGATTCTGGCTAGAGGTCCATCAATCTTGTTTATCCTTTCAAAGACCAACTCTTGGTTTTGTTGATCTTTTGTATTGTTTCTTTGGTCTCTATATCACTTATCTCTGCTCTGATCTTTACTATTTCCTTCCTTCTGCTTCTACTGGGCCTTTCTTATTTCTCTCTTTCTAAATCTTTGAGTTGTAGGGTTAGGTAATTTATTACCATTGTTACTTGTTTTTTCCAGTAGGCTTGTAGAGCTATGAACTTCCCTCTCAAGACTGCTCTCACTGTGTCCCATAAATTTTCTATTTTTGTGTTTTCATTGTCATTTGTTGCCATGATGTTTTTTTATTTCTTTCTTGATCTTTCTGGTTACCCAGTCATTGTTTAATAGCAAGCTCTTGAGTCACCGTGTCTTTGATTTCTTTGGATAACTTATATTATAGTTGATTTCTAGTTTTATGCCACTGTGATCTGAGAAGATGCTTGATATGATTTCTATCTTCTTGAATTTGAAGAGACTTTGCCTATGACCCAACATATGATCTATCTTTGAAAATTACCATTGTGCACTTGAGAAGAATGTATATTCTGTGGCTATGGGGTGAAATGTTCTGAAGATGTCAATTAATTCCATCTGGACTGGTGAGTCATTTAGGGATTGATGTCTCTTTTTTTATTTAATTGATTTTTTATTTTTTTAAATTAAATCTTTATTGTTCAGATTATTATATTTGTTTCTCTTTTTTTCCCCTGCAGAGCTCCCCTCCACCCAGCTCCAAACCCTCCCTTTACCCTTACCATTGACCTCATCCATAGGTGCATGATTTTTGTCCCATCTCTCCCTGCACCCCTCTTATCCCTTTCCCCCTGAGAATTGTCAGTCCACTCCCTTTCTATGCTCCTGATTCTATTATATTCACCAGTTTATTCTATTCATCAGATTTTTAATTCATTTAATTTTTAGATTCACTTGTTGATAGATATGTATTTGTTGTTCCTAATTTTTATCTTTATCTTTTTCTTCTTCCTCTTCTTAAAGAGTACCTTTCAGCATTTCCTATAATACTGGTTTGGTGGTGATGAACTCCTTTAGCCTTTTCTTATCTGTGAAGCTCTTTATTTGCCCTTTAATTTTGAATGATAGCTTTGCTGGATAGAGTATTCTTGGTTGTACGTTCTTGTTATTCATCACTATGAATATTTTTTGCCACTCCCCTCTGGCCTGCATAGTTTCTGTTGCAAAATCAACTGAGAGTCATATGGGTGCTCTCTTGTAGGTAATTAACTGTTTTTCTCTTGCTGATTTTAATATTCTCTGTCTTTTGCTCTTGGTATTTTAATTATGATGTATCTTGGTTTGGTCCTCTTTGGTTTCCTTATATTTGGGGTTCTGTGTGCTTCCTGGACTTGTACATTTATTTCTTTCACCAGATGTGGAAAGTTTTCAGTTATTATTTCTTTAACTAGGTTTTCAGTATCTTGCTGTCTCTCTTCTTCTGGCACCCCCATAATTCTGATGTTGGTATGCTTGAAGTTGTCCCAGAGACTCCTTATATTATCTTCACATTTTTAGATTCTTTTATCTTCTTACTTTTGCAGTTGAGTATTTTTTGCTTCTTTATATTTCAAATTTTTTGCTTGATTCTTGCCTTCCTCTAGTCTGCCGTTAGGTCTCAGTATAATCTTTTTTATTTTATGCAGTGTATGTTTAATTTCTAGTTGGTCCTTTTTCATCTCTAGTTGGTCATATTTCATCTCTTCTTGGGTATTGCTAAATTTATTCATCTTTTCTAGGAAATTCTTGAAAAACCTTATAACTGTGGTTTTGAACTTTATATTCAGTCCTTTGTTTTCCTCTATTTCTTTTGTTTGTGATCTGTTCCTTTGTCTCTGCATTTTCACTATGCCAGGAGAACTTCTGTGTTGGATTCATGTTGCCTTATGATGCAAGACTTGCAAAACTGCAAAAGCCTCTCTGTTGAGCTTGGGTGGGGTGGAGTCTCAGAGTGCTTTGCCTTCCAGTCAGCTTCACCCTACACAGCCGCTGGGTCTCACATGTCTCTCAATAATCACTGGAGCTGTCCCTATGCACATGCATGTGCGTGCCTCTAGACCGCTGCATTTTTGTCTCCTCTGCACTCTGGGACCCATAGGATTCTGGGTCCCCATGGTCTCGCCCAAAACTGGGGTTCAGTGATGTTAGAAGTGGCGCAGTTGGATGGCTCTGTCTCCCTCACACTAGAAAATGCCAATGGCACAATCAGCAGTCTGTCTTCTGCGTGCAGTGGCGTGCGCACCCCCAGACTTCTGCCCTTTTGTGGCTTCCCAAAATTTCTTTGCACTTCTCCCTTTTCACAGTCCAAATTCCCCCCATATGAGTTTCACTCCGACCTGGGGTTCAGTGCCGTAAGATAAGGGGTTCAGTGCAGTAGGTAGTCTCCATCTCCCTCCCGCCAGGGAAAGCCAGCCAGGCACTCCAGCGCCTGCTTCTCCACACGTGCGTCTCAGTACCTCAGCTTTTTGCAGCTCCTCCGAGTGTCCATGAGCCCCTCTTTTTCCTTCTAGTTGTAGAATTTCCACTCAACCAACTTTCCTGTGGTTCTGGATGATGTCCATTCTGTCTTTCAGTTGTAGTTTTGAAATTGTTGTGCAAGGCAGTTTAGGTGTTCACCTATGCCATCATCTTGGTTTCTCCTAGGATTGATGTTTCTTTGCTTATTTTTTGTTTAGAGGATTTGTCCAATGATGTAATTATAGTGGGGTATTAAAGTCTCCTACTATGATTGTATTGCTTTCAATTTCTCCCTTGATATCCTCCAAGTTTTCTTACGTATTACGGTGCTCCTATATTGGGTGCATATATGTTTACCAGAGTTATTTCTTCTTGTTGGATTGCTCCCTTTAGTATTATGAAGTGGCCTTCCTTATCTTTTGTCATGTCCTTCACTTTGAGATCTACTTTGTTAGATATAAGTATTGCTACCCCAACTTTTTTTTCATTTTCATTTGCCTGAAAATCTATTTTCCATCCCTTTACCCTCATTTTGTGTGCATCTTTTTTTTCTGAGGTAGGTTTCTTGTAGACAGCAGATATATGGGTTATGTTTTCTTATCCAATCCATTACCCTATGTCTTTTGATTGGAGCATTTAATCCATTTACATTTAAAGTTATTATTGATAGGTACTTATTCATCACCATTTTTATTCTTTACCCCTGGTTATCTTCTTCGTTTCCTATTTCTTTGTTTTTTGTTTTGTTTTGTTTTGTTTTGTTTTGTTTTGTTTTTACAGCAGACCCTTTAGCATTTCCCACATGCTGGTTTGGTGATAATAAATTCCCTTAGTCCCTTTTTGTCTGTGAAGCTCCTGATTTCACCTTCAATTTTGATTGATAACCTTGCTGGGTATAGTATTCTTGGGATTCAGAGTCTTCCTTTGTATATTTCAGTCCATACCCTTCTGGCCTGATCAGTTTCTGTTGAAAAATCAGTGACTAGTCTGATGGGGTTTCCTTTGTAGGTAACTTTCTGTATCTCCCTGGCCACTTTTAAAATTCTTACTTTATCGTTGGTGTTTGTCAATTTAATTATAATGTGCCTTGGTGTCGGTCTTTTGGTTTCATTTTGCTTGGGACTCTGTGAGCTTCTTGGATTTGTGTGGGTTTTTTCTTTCCTATATCAGGGAAGTTTTCTGTCATTGTTTCTTCAAACAGGTTTTCTATTCCTTGCTCAGTTTCCTCTCCTTCTGGGGCCCCTATTATGAGGATGTTGTTTGGTTTTGTGTTATCCCAAAGTTCCCTTAGGCTCTCCTCTTGTTTTTTAATGTTTTTTTTCTTCCTATAAGCTGCTGTACTTGGGTATTTTTTCCTATGTCATCTTCTAGCTCACTGATGAGGTTCTCTGCTTCTTCTAGCCTACTTTTGATGCTTTCTATTGAATTCTTTACAGCAGCCATGTCATTTTTCACTTCTTCTTGGTTCTTCTTCATTTCCTCTTGGTTCTTACTCATATTGTCGAATTTGTCTTCCATTCTTTTTCAGCTGCCTTATGACCATTTCTCTGAATTTTTTCTCTGGGAGGTTGCTTGCCTCCATTTCGTTATTTCCTTTTCTGGTGATGCCTGTTTTTCTTTCATATGCAGGCTGTTTATTTGTCTGCCCATGGTCTCTCTTCTCTGGTTGTCTGGTTATGTAGTTCTCTCTCTCCTGTGTTGATTTAAAGGTACAAAAACAACACAACCAGGTACAATGCATACGGCAATGAACAGAAATGTATTCACAATATTAATAGCCACAGAATAAGGTGACCATCATAGAGACACAAATTAGGGTATAGGAAAGAAAGAAGAAGAGAGAAAAGAAGAAGAAAAAGAGAAGAAAAGAAAGGAGTGCCAAAATGAAATTGGGAGAAAAGAGAAAAAAGAAAAAAAATAAGAGAGAAAAGAAAGAGAATAAGAAAGAGAAGGGGAACAAATTCTACATATGGGGAGAAAACTACAATAGAGCACCACTAATCCCAACAAATGCCAGCTACAAGTACCTGGAGATTAATGCAAACTACAAACAACAACTAATATCAAGGGAGGTGAGGAAAAACAGAAGTAAAAAAGAAACAAAATTAAAGCAAAGAAAAAACAAAACAAATAAGAAGAATAAGCAAACAATCTCACAAAAATGTGTAAAAAATCAACATACTCAACAAGCAAGCAAACAACAAAAGGACAGAGAGAAAAACAATTTTGGATATTGAAGGTAGAGAAGAGAGAGATGTCTAAGAACTTGGAGCAAAAGATTGGAAATTAGATGTATAAGTGGGGTGAAATTTTAACAGGGGGTAAAAAGGAAGAATAGGAAAAATCTGAAGTAGGAAAAGGGTAAAAGAAACAGGACAACAATAGGGGAAAAGTTTGGAAGAGAGTGAAGGCATAAAGGTAGAGTTGAGTTAAAATGATGCTAAAGGAAAGATGAAATTAGAATGTAGAACTCTAATACCAAAGTAAAATAAAGAGAAAATAAAATGACACTTTTTTCCCCAAAAGGTAAAATAATAGTAGTAATACTAATGATTGAACATAAAAATGTAATAATTAACAAGGTAAAATCAAATGAGGAAAAAAGAAAAAAAAGTTTTTTAAGTAACAGATGAAAAAATAAGAAATTTATAAAATAAAGAAAAAAAAATAGAATGTGTAGTAGTGAAAATCATTCATTCCTCTATTGATCTGTTTGGCATGCCTGTTCCCCAGTCAGGACAATATTCATGTAACCACTTTTTAATCATATATAATATAGGACCAAGATTGGGTTCATAAAAATGATTTTATTGAAAAGAGACTTAGTTGTTTCCAAGCATTTTTAGCACTTGCTATTCCACAGCTCTCTGGTCCTTTCATGGGATCCACACCACCCAGAGGTCTGGCCATTGTCTTCTTAGAAGACCTCATAGCACAAAAGACAAAATACACCCCTTCCCCTGGACACCAGAGTTACTGTTCCTCATTGTAGGAAAGTTTACCTTCAATTATTCCAGAGAACCTGACCTGCATCCTCCTTTCTTAGGATGACTCATTTACTTTCTACCACACAACTATTATTTGAGGGCCCCTAAGCCAATTTTACCAGAAAGATGGAAAACAAAAACAAATATCTTTGTGAGCATCCTAGTAGAGTGGTCGGCAAACTCATTAGTCAACAGAACCAAATATCAACAATACAACGATTGAAATTTCTTTTTAGAGCCAATTTTTTTAAACTTAAACTTCTTCTAACACCACATCTTCAAAAATAGACTCAGCCAGGCTGTGGTATTTTGTGAAAGAGCTACACTCAAAGGGCCAAAGAGCTGCAGGTGTCTCGCACACCACGGTTTTCCAACCACTGTCCTAATACATTTGGAAATACTTTGAGTACTTTTCCTCTGATAAAGATAATCTTATATAATAAAGAGGTAATATGCAAATTGACCAGCACTGCAACACAAGGATGGCCGCCACCATGTGGTCAAAGATGGCCGCTCCATGTGGACACAAGATGGCTGCCACAAGATGACTGGCAGGGGAGGGAAGTTCTGGGTGATCAGGCCAGCAGGAGAGGGCAGATATAGGTGATTAGGTCAGCAGGGGAGAACAGTTGTGGGGAGACTTAGACCTGAAGTGGAGGACAGTTGAGGGGACCAGGTCCGCAGGGGAGGACATTTGGGGGAACCAGGCCAGCAGGAGAGGGCAGTTGGGGCAACCAGGCTAGCAGGGGAGGGTAGTTAGGTGTGACCAAGCCTTCAGGAGAGGACAGTTAGGAGTGACCAGGCCTACAGCGGAGGACAGTTGGGGGCAATCAGGCTCAAAGGGGAGAACAGTTAGGGACAATCGGGCCAGCAGGGGAGCACTTATGTGTCGATCAGGGTGGCAGGGGAGTGGGGTAATCAAGCAGGCAAGTGGTTGGGAGCCAGCTGTCCAGATTAGAGAGAGTGCAGGCTGGGCTGAGGGACACACACACACACACACACACAAACCTGTGCACGAATTTCATGCAATGGGCCTCTAGTCATAAAATAAAGACTGCTTCCAGGACTTAGTAGGCACACTGTAAGGTGGCCCTGTCCCCTGCTGACAGGAGACCATCTCAGAGAGAGACCATATTCTCATTCCTGAATACAAGGAAAGCATCAGCAGCAGACAAACCAACCTCAACACCATCTACAAACAACAGCAGCACTTGAGGAACATTTGGAACATAGGGGATTCTTTACTTCTGCCCTATTGTTTGAACAGCACCATCCAAGGACACCAGAAATCAAGGCACAGATTTGGAGGACAGTCCTTGGAGATATCATTATGGTAGATGGACTGCCAAATGAAATGGCACAAATCAGCAAGTGGTGGAAAAAGGAAGAGACAATGAGCTCAAACTGCTCATCAGCAAACCTCTTCCCTCACCCCACAAACACACTCACAAACACATCCACAGGCACTGGTTCCATAACTTTCCACCTTCTAGGGGATGTGCTAGGCTTTGAAATACCTTTTTTTTTATTATTAATTTTTTTCTTTTCAGAAAACTAAATTGATATGAAGCAGTAGGAAGTAATACATAGACATCATATGTGCACTTTATCCTGTTTCTCCCAAAGAAAACATCTGGCCAAACTACAGCATAATATTACAATGAGGATATTTTTATTGATAGTCAGATACAGAAAATATCCATCACCACAAGGGTCCCTACTATTGCTCTCTTATAGCCACATCTACCTTCTCCCTCACCTCTAACAACCACTAATCTGTTCTCCATTTCTATAAGCTGTCATTTCAAGAATATTACACAAATTTGTGGGAGCATGTGTTAGAGAATAAAAATTTTTGAGCATGCTTCCTCCTAGTCAACTTATCCTTGAATCCTAGCGGCACCTCACAAAATAGCCTTGCAATATAAAACATAGAACACTGTCAGCTTTCTGAAGAACAGTATGACCCTGTAAATAACATGGTTGTCAATGGCATGACCCTGACATTGCTTGGGAAAAGTTGTTTTGTCTTGGGTTGTTTTGCTCTGCAAAAATAGGATGTAGTAAATGTGCTTAAAAGTGGTCCTGCACAAAGAGTCTGGACTCCCTGTGTGGAGAAAGGCAGAACAGTTGCCGGCCGGCTAATAAAGGTCCCTAAATTTTAATTTGGTCTGGACTCCAGTGGTCATTCACTCGCATTCACTCCACAACATTTGGAGGCCTCCAGCAAGATCAGCAACCAGCCTTTGACTGGTCCTGTGCCCAGAGCTCACCGGGGTCCTGGACTCTCAGACCCAGGGGGAGATCTCTGAGAGACATTCTGCAGCCCCAGGACTGGTAAAGGTCGGAGACCCCACCTGCTAAATTTCCTGATTGACTCTGATCAAAGCCACCTGGATCTGGTTCTTACCAGTAAGAAACTTATCTCTGGTTCTGTGGGTGCCCATTTAGGGTCTCTGGAAGGCAGGACACAGTGCTACTTCCAAGACTACATCCCAGTGCATGACGGTGCCAGGTGATCCTCAGTTGGTTCTCATTGTATTTGTTATTCTATGTTATTGTGGTCTAATTGTCTCTATCATTAGAATAGGTCAGTCTGCTTCATGTTCTATCTGTACTCCCCTGCAATGTTTTTTGAAAAATTTTCAGGATTTTAAGCAGCAAGAGGATGATTATGGAGCCTCTGTTAATGCTTTTGATTTACAGAAATTTTGTGAGCAGGAATGGCCGACTTTCCTATATCCCAGTAAGTGGCCCCCAGAGGGGTCCACAGATCTAGGGCTGGCATATAACGTCCAACATGCCATTTTCGACAATCCCAGCCACCTGGTCCAAATTCCTTATATCCAAATTTGGATAGACATCTTGAATGACAATCCCAAGTGGCTCTGAGACTGCCAAAAACCTCCCCAGAATAAGAAAAAATTGGGACAAAGACAGAGACGGACTATCCTCCTTACTAAACCTCTCATCGCTAAACCTCCTCACAGAGAGACCTAGGGGAAGCTGGCACCAGCACTGCTGGGAGGGCGGGAAGGAGTGAGCGAGGGGGTGGAGATACAGTATGGGAATGAAGTGCTGGCACCAGAGTGCCTCAAATACTGGCCTGGAGGCCTGAGATGCTGCCCCACCCCAAGACTGAGAAATAGCCTCCTGTCCTTCCACTACACCCCCTCCCCCAGGACCCTCTCTTGATGGAACCTCTCCCATATCCGTCTGCCCCAATTGCGGGTGACCCTGAAGGCCCAATGAGTCTGCCTCACACCCGCAGTGGGACTGAGTATAGACCCCATCATTTGGACTGTTCTCCTGATTCCTTGGGGGTCCTGATGCTGCCCCTGTGTCAGATAACTCCAGCAGCAGAGGATAGCAGGCCATTTATGGTTTGTTTTTTTCCTTTCATGACTAGCGACCTGTATAACTGAAAGAATCAGAACCCCTCATTCTTTCAGAATCCCCAGGGACTCATCTCTCCTTTGGATTCTGTATTTTTTACCTATCAGCCCACCTGGGACAACTGTCAGCACCTTCTCCGTACTCTGTTCACTTCAGAAGAGAGAGAAAGAGTGAGAACGGAGGGGAGAAAACTGGTCTTTGGACTAGATGGTCAGTCAGTATCACACCTGGCGCGCCTGGAGACTGTTTTTCCACTCTCCCTACCTCTGTGGGACCCGAACTCAGATCGAGGTAAGTAGGTTTTCGTTCGGTATCACCAGACTCTGCTAAGGGGAATCTGAGCAGCTGCCTGGAAGCCCATCAATCTGTCTAAGGTAACTGAAAATGTACAGGGACCGAATGAATCCCTGGCCGCATTTCTAGAGTGCTTGTGTGAAGCCTACAGGCTTCCATAGATCCAGAGGCGCCAGAAAACAGGCAGGCAGTTAACATTGCATTCGTTTCGCAGTCGGCCCCAGACATAAAAAAAAAAAAGTTACAAAAGTTAGGAGGCTTTGAGGGAAAGATGCTGTTGAAATTGGTAGAGATAGCATAGAAGATGTTTATCGATAGAAAAAAACCCTGGTGAGCTAATCAAAAAGATGGCACAGGTTTTATTAACCATAAAAGGGAAAAACGGGAAAAAAGGAAACCAGAAAGGAAGAGGAGCAAGGCCCGGGGATAAGCACTCTCAGCGATCAGGGCTGGGGAAGAACCAGTGTGCCTACTGTAAAGGAGGTCACTGGAAAAATGAATGCCCCCAGTGCCCTCAAGGGTACCTGGCCCTGGTGTTAGTCAAAGAAGTGGACTGATGAGGCCAGGGCTCTGTCTTTACTAGCCCCCAGAAGCCCAGGGTCACTTTGCAAGTTGGGGGCAAACCAGTAGATTTCCTTATTGACACTGGAGCCACGTTCTCCATCTTACAACAAGCAGAAGGTCTAGTGTCTAAGGAGCAAACCCCTATTCAAGGAGCTACCAGGAAGACAAAATAATATCTGTGGACTCAGGCCCACATAATCAATTTAGGGGCTGGGACAGTGACCCACTCATTCCTAGTGATGCCAGAATGTCCTTACCCCTTACTAGGATGGGACCTCCTCAGCAAATTACAAGCCACCATCTCATTCCAGGGGGAGGGAGCAAAAGTAGCCCTTAATGCCAGACTTGACACTGTGCTCCTGATGTGTCCGTTAAGTGAGGAATACCTCCTCACCAAGGATCCCGGGGAGACTATACCAGCCCAAAGCACCTCACTGTTCTAAGAACTACAGCAAAAGATACCAGGAGTATGGGCTGAAAGCAATCCCCCTGGGTTGGCAACTCACAGGACCCCGATTGTAGTACAGCTCACTAGAACTACTATTCCAATACGGGTTAAGCAATACCCAATAAGCCAGAAGGCCAGGAAGGGCAACGCAGTGCTTATAAAAGGAGGCCGGGATCTTGGTGCCTTGTCATTCTCTGTGGAATCCCCCTTTGCTCCCTGTACAAAAACCTGGGACGGAGGATTTCAGGCCAGTTCAGGATTTAAGAGAAGTCAACAAGAGGGTAGAGACTACACATCCAACAGTACCCAACCCTTGTACCCTCCTGAGCCTGTTACCGCCAAGTCATCAAATACATACAGTCCTAGACTTAAAGGGTGCCTTTTTCTCCTTGCCACTGGCCCCATTCAGCCGGCCCATTTTTGCATTTGAGTGGACGGATCCTGAAGAAAAGGAATCGGGACAGCTGACCTGGACCCGGTTGCCTCAGGGATTTAAAAACTCTACTACTCTGTTTGATGAGGCTCTCAGCCAGAACTTAAACACATTCCAGAAAGAACATGCAGAGGTCACCCTACTCCAATGTGTAGGCGACCTTCTCCTTGCCTTGGTGACCCAGAGTGAGTGCCAGGAGGCCACTGAGGCCCTGTTGAGGACTCTAGACAAATTGTGGTACCAGGTGTCTGCTAGGAAAGCCCAACTTTGCACCCCAAAAGCCATTTGCCTGGGGTATGAACTCAGCGAAGGAAAGAGAACTTTATCTGCTAGCCAAATTCAGGCTATTTTGAAAATCCCAGTCCCCAAAACAAAGAAGCAGATGGGGGAATTCCTAGGGGCAGTAGGGTATTGCCGCCTTTGGATACTAGATTTTGTAGAGATGGCAAAACCCCTATACACCTGCACCGGGGGAAAGTCTGAAGAACTAAATTGGACTGACAATGAAACTAAGGCTTTTCAGGACCTTAAATAAGCCTTAGTCAGTGCACCCACATTGGCGCTGCCAGACCTCACTAAGCCATTCCAGTTGCATGTGGCAGAGGCCCCAGGAATCGCGAAGACGGTGTTAACCCAACTCTTAGGGCCATGGAAAAGACTTGTGGCATATTTATCCAAGAGACTAGATCCTGTACCTGCAGGATGGCCAGGCTGCCTGAGGGCAGTAGTGGCCACAGCCCTACTGGTCAAAGAAGCCTCAAAGCTTATTCTTGGGCAGGACTTGCAGGTGGTGGCCCTCCATGCCGTGGAAACCCTTCTGTGAAGCCCACCTGTGCGTTGGCTTTCAAATGCCCATGTTACCCAGTACCAAGTGCTCCTGCTCAACCCTCCGTGGGTGAGTTTTCTTAAGACAGCAGCTGTAAACCCTGCAATCTTGCTGCCAAATGATGATTCTGAACAGCCCCTCCACAACTACGCTGAAACCCTGTCCTCGTTGAAAAATCTTCAGGAGGACCTCACTGACCAACCCCTCTGAGACCCGGATGAGACTTTGTACATGAATGGGAACAGCTTCGTGGACGGAGGGACCAGGTACCTGGGAGCAGCAGTGGTGACAACCGTGGTCATGACAGCCAATAAGGTAATCTGGGTGCACGCATTGGGGCACTGGACATCAGCTCAGAAGGCAGAATTAATTGCCCTCACCCAAGCGTTGTACTGGGCAAAAGAAAAAATGGTAAACATATATACTGACAGTCGATGTGCCTTTGCTACAGTTTATGTCCATGGGGCCCTATATCAGGAAAGGGGACTCCTGACATCGGGGTGGAGGGGGGAGGGAAGGAAATAAAAAAATGTTCCAGAGATTCTCATTCTCCTGGCAGCCCTCTGGCTGCCAAAGGCAGTAGCAGTCATACACTGCAAGGGACACCAATCAGCTGACACTCTGGAGGTGCAAGGAAACGCATTTGCAAATAAAACAGCAAAAGAGGGAGCCCAAAAACTAGTGGGGCCTGTACATATCATGCCAGATCTCCCGACAAAGGTCTCAAAGAGACCTTCGTCTATTTAGATACTGATAACGAACTGGATAAGAGAATCCAGCTTAAGGAGGTATCGGGAGGATGGAGAGAATTACCTGACACTAGACTGTTCCTTCTGGAGGCCCTGGGAAGGGAACTCATTTCTCAGGTCCATGAGAGCACCCATCTAGGGGGAACCAAGTTGGTAGAATTGTTTAAACAAGACTATTATATCCTAAGCTCTTCTAGGTCTTGAAGAACATTGCAAGGAGATGCCATATCTGTACACAGGTAAACACTAGGAAACACTCTCCCTTGGCCCAAAGAACCAGACTCAGAGGAAGTCCCGGAGAACATTGGGAAGTAGACTTTACAGAATTGCCCCCAGGGTAGGGAGTATATCTATACCTGCCAGTTTTTATTGACCCTACCAAGTCTGAAGCAGCATAGATAGTAGTTAAGAAATTAGTCTCAGAAATTATCCCCACATTTGCCCTACCTGTTGCAATGAGGTCCAACAATGGCCCAGCATGCATTGCCCACATCACTCAACTATTGGCAAAAATGTTAGGTGTAGATGACGGCAGAATAGATGGATGTGTCCAGAGTCTTGTTGCTGAGCAGACAGAGAGAACAACTGAGGGTCACACTGAAGTGTTTGTTGCCAAGTTAAGGGACAGTTATCCTCTAGGAGAAGGTGGGGGACTGCTGGACAGGGCTCCCCTGACCAGGCAGCCCCACTGCCACAGGGTTTTTTCTCTTGGAGCCACCAGCGCGAATGTGGAGACTGCGCCATCTTGAAGGGGAAAGTGGATGTTTATGGAAGCCTGAAAAGCTACAGCTGAGACACCCACTGAACAGCTACAAAACCCAGAACACTGCTCTCCAATCGATGCAAACACTTGGATTCAGAGGAGCTCTACACGAAAAGGTCAGATTTTGCATGGGATAAGGTGAGGTCTCTTGTCCCACAAAACAAAGAGATGCACAAACTGTGGGAACTGGACGGGGAAAAAGCTGCACCTAGAGAAATCTGTGGCTGTTGGGCAGGGCGTGATACGTGAATGTGGAAGGGGGTCTTCAGAGCTGATAACAGAGGGATCTCTAGAAAGCAACCCATTTTGATCTGAGGCAGAAGGACAGCCTGGAAATTATTAAAGTGTGCTGGTTGCTTAAACAGGAGTGGGGAAGGGGAACTTGCGCTCTTTCTTCTTCAGATCCTTGCTTCTGATCGCTAAGCCCAATACATAGGATCATCCAATTGGGGACAACCTAAGAGACAGCAGGGGAAAGTTGTTTTTCTGGAACCTGGGGATCAGAGTGTGGAATAATCATCAGAGAACCACCTCTGGGGCAACCCACTTCCACAAACCAGTATTGAGTGCCACAGAGAAAGCAAGATCTAAGCACAGGCTAGAGAGGACCTATAGTCTCAGAGGTCAATCCAGAAACACTGCCAATCAGGGACTGACTCACAAATTGACTCTTGAATAATCACAAAAGAATAAAGAGATTAAGACACACCGCTTGCTTAAAAACCAGGACTGGCTTACAACAATGAGCAGCAGTAGAACGTAGGGAACTGCAACACTGTCCCAAATGGAAAACAGGTGTGCCAAACAGAACAATAGAGGAAGTGAATGACCTTCACTACTGCACATTCTATTCTTTTATTTTTTATTTATTTTAATTTCTAATTTTTTATTTTTTCATCTTCTAATTAAAGAACTAATTTTTTTCTTTTTTCTTCAATTGATTTTACCTTTTTAATTATTACATTTTTATTCTCAATCAGTATTAATACTACTACTATTTTACCTTTTTTAAAAAAAAACGTGTCATTTTACTTTCTCTTTATTTTATTTTGGGATTAGAGTTCTATATTCTATTTTCATCTTCCCTTTAGCATCATTGTACTCTATCTCAACTCTACCTTTATGCCATTATTCTCTTCCTAATTTTTCCCATTTTGTTGTCTTGTTTCTCTTACTCTTTTCCTACTTTAGATTTTCCCTATTCTTTCTTTTTACCTAGTTAAAATTTCACCTCAGTTATATATCTAATTTCCAATCCCCTACTCCAAGTACATACACACCTCACTCTTATCTGTCTTCACCATCCAAAAAATTGTATTTTTATGTGTTTTGTTGTTTTTTGCTTGAACGTTGATTATATAGATTTTTATATGATTTTGTGAGATTGTTTTTGCTTATTCTACTTGTTTTATTTTGCTTTTAGTTTACTTTGTTTTTCTTTGTTTTTTTTTATCTCTGTTTTCACTTGCCTCCCTTGATATTAGTTGTTATTTGTAGGTTGTATTAATCTCCAGGTATTTGTTGCCAGCATTTTGGGGGATTAGAGGCTATTATATTGGAGTTTTCTTCTCACATATATAATTTGTTCCCCTTTCCTTTCTTATTCTCTTTCTTTTCTCTCTTACTTTTTTTCTTCTTCTTCTTTCTTTTTTCCCCCCTTTTTTCCTCCATTCTCCCAATTTCATTTAGGCCCTCCTTTCTTTTATTTTTTCCTCTTTTCTCTTTTCTTCTTTCTCTGTTTTCCCGTAATTTGTCTCTCTCTGGGGGTCACCTTATTTCTGGTTATTAACATCATGAATATATTTAAGTTCACTTCCTTGTGTGTTGTAAGTGGTTTGTGTTGTATTTTTTGATTTAAATCAATGCAGGAGAGAGAGAAATATATAACCAGACACCCAGAGAAGAGATACCATGGGCAGACAAATAAACAGCCTGCATATGAAAGAAAAGCAGGCATCACCAGAAAAGGAAGTAAACGAAATAGAGGCAAGCAACCTGCCAGGGAAAGAATTCAGAGAAATGGTCATAAGGCAGCTGAAAATAATGGAAGACAAATTCTACAATATGAGCAGGAATCAAGAGGGAATGAAGAAGAATCAACAATAAATGAAAAATGACATTGCTGCTGTACAGAACTCAATAGAAAGTATTGAAAGTAGACGAGAAGAAGCAGAGACCGGTATCAGTGAGCTAAAAGACAAGGTAGGAAAAAATACTCAAGTAGAGCAGCTTCTAGGAAAAAAAATTACAAAGCAGGAGGAGAGCCTAAGGGAACTTTGGGATAACACAAAACAAAACAATATCCACATAATAAGGGTTCCAGAAGGAGAGGAAACTGGGGAAGGAATAGAAAATCTGTTTGAAAAAATAATGACAGTAAACTTCCTTGATAAAAGGAAGAAAAAACCCCCACAAATCCAAGAAGCTCACAGATTCCCAAGCAAAACGAACCCCAAAAGACCAAAACCAAGGCACATTATTATTAAACTGGCAACCACCAACAACAAAGTAACAATCTTAAAAGCAGCCAGAGAGAGGCAGAAAGTTATCTACAAAGGAACCCCAATAAGACTAACAACTGATTTCTCAACACAATCTCATCAGGCCAGAAGGGAATGGCATGAAATATACAAAGTCATGCAAAGGAAGGGTCTGAATCCAAGAATACTGTACCCAGCAGGGCTTTCAATCAAAATTGAAGGTGAAATCAGGAGCTTCACAGACAAAAAAGGACTAAGGGAATTTATTACCACCAAACCAGCAATGCAAGAAATGTTAAAGGGTCTGCTGTAAAAAAAAAAAAAAAAAAAAAAAAAAAAAAAAAAGAAGCAAAGAAGAAACAGGGGTAAAGAATAAAAATGGCAACAAATAAGTACCTATCAATAATAACTTTAAATGTAAATATATTAAATGTTCCAATCAAAAGACATAGGGAAACAGATTGGATAAGAAAACATGACCCATATATCTGCTGTCTACAAGAAACCCACCTCAGAAAAAATGATGCACACAGACTGAGGGTGAAAAGATGGAAGACCATTATTCAGGCAAACGGAAATGAAAAAAAAGCTGGGGTTGCAATACTTATATCTGATAAATTAGATCTCAAAGTGAAGGACATAATAAGAGATAAGGAAGGCCACTTCATAATACTAAAGGGAGCAACCCAACTAGAAGAAATAACTCTGGTAAACATATATGCACCCAATACAGGAACATCTAAATACATAAAAAATCTCCTAGAGGATATCAAGGGAGAGATTGACAGCAATACAATCATAGTAGCAGACTTTAATACCCCACTATAACCATGGGACAAATCTTCTAAACAAAAAATCAGCAAAGAAACATCAATCCTAAATGACTCAGCAGACCAGATGGAATTAATTGACATGTTCAGAACATTTCACCCCAAAGCCACAGAATATACGTTCTTCTCAAGTGCACATAGGTCATTTTCAAAGATAAACCATAGGTTGGGTCACAGGCAAAGTCTCTTCAAATTCAAGAAGATAAGAAATCATATCAAGCATTTTCGCAGATCACAGTGGCATAAAACTGGAAATCAACTACAATAAAAACAATCCAAAGAAATCAAACACAAGTGGACTTAACAGCATGCTATGAAGCAATGACTGGGTAACCAGAGGGGTCAAGGAAGAAATAAAAAACATCATGGCCACAAATGACAATGAAAACATAACAATAGAAAATCAATGGGACGCAGTGAAAGCAGTGTTGAGAGAAAAGTTCATAGCTCCACAAGCCTACTGCAAAAAACAGGAAACAATGATAATAAATTACCTAACCCTACAACTCAAAGAGCTAGAACGAGAGCAACAAGAAAGGCCCAGTAGAAGCAGAAGGAAGGAAATAGTAAAGATCAGAGCAGAGATAAGTGATATAAAGACCAAAGAAACAATTCAAAAGATCAACAAAACCAAGAGTTGGTTTTTGAAAGGATAAACAAGATTGATGGACCTCTAGCCAGGATCACCAAGAAGCAAAGAGAGATGACCCAAATAAACAAAATCAGAAATGAAAGAGGAGAAATAACAACAGACCCCATCTAAATACAAAGGATTGTTAAAAAATACTATGAACAACTCTATTCCAACAAATTGGACAACCTGCAAAAATGGACATTTTCCTAGAAAAATATAACCATCCAAAACTCAATCAGGAAGAATCTAAACATCTCAATAGGCCAAAAACTATGGAAGAAATTGAAGCAGTCATCTAAAAGCTTCCAGCAAACAAAAGCCCGGGACCAGATGGCTACACAGGAGAGTTTTACCAAACATTCAAGGAAAAAATGAAATCTATCCTCCTCAGACTTTTCCAAAAAATTCCAGAAGAAAAAACACCAGCATCACTATAATACCAAAACCAGATAAAAATAACACAATGAAAGAGAATTAGAGGCCAATATCCCTCATGAACATAGATGTCAAAATCCTCAACAAAATTCTAGAAAATTGGATTCAGCAGTACATCAGAAAGATCATACACCACTACCAAGTAGGATTCGTCCCAGGAATGCAAGGATGGTACAATATCCACAAATCAGTAAATGTGATACATCACATAAACAAATTGAGAGATCAAAATGACATGGTTATATCAAGTGATGCAGAAAAAGCATTTGACAAAGTCCAACACCCTTTCTTGATAAAAACTCTCAGCAAGGTAGGAATAGAAGGATCATGCCTCAATAGCACAAAAGCCATATATGATAAACCCAGAGCTAATATCATACTCAATGGGCAAAAACTAAAACCATTTCCCGTAAGAACAGGAACAAGACACCCACTCTAACCACTCCTGTTCGACATAGGAATGGAAGTATTAACCATTGCAATTAGACAAGAAGAAGAAATAGAAGGCATCCAAATTGGAAAAGAAGTAAAGCTGTCCTTATTTGCAGATGACATGATACCTTGTACATAAAAAAAACAAAAGACTCTATAAAAAAACTAATAGACTTAATAAATGAATTTGGCAATGTAGCAGGATACAAAATTAATGCCAAGAAATTCATGGCATTTCTATATACTAATGGTGAACTTACAGAAAGAGAAACTAAAAAAGCAATCCCATTTACCATTGCACCAAAAAAATTAGGTTTAATTTTTTTAAATTAAACTTAACTAAGGAGGAATAAACTTAACTAAGGAGGTAAAAGACCTATATGTAGAAAACTACAGGACACTGAAAAAAGAGATAGAGAAAGATGTAAACAGATGGAAGAGCATACCATGCTCATGGATTGGGAAAATCAACATCATTAAAATGTCCATACTACCCAAAGCAAGTTATAGATTCAATGCACTCCCATTAAAATACCAACGACATATTTCATTCTTCATAGATTCATCTGGAACAAAAAAAGACCACGGATAGCTACAGCAATTCTGAGAAAGAAGAATAAAGTAGGTGGGATTTCAATACCAGATTTCAAGCTGTATTGCAAAGCAACTGTTCTCAAAACAGCCTGGTACTGGCATAGAAACAGACACATAGACCAATGGAATGGAATAGAGAATCCAGATATCCAACCAAACCACTATGCTCAATTAATATTTTACAAAGAAGGCATGAACATATAATGGAGTCAAGACAGTCTCTTCAATAAATAGTGTTGGGAAAATTGGACAGATACATGAAGAAAAATCAAACTAGACCATCCACTTACACCATACACAAAAGTAAATTCCAAATGAATACAGGATTTAAACATAAGATGGGAAACCATAAAAATACTAGAGGAATCCACAGGCAGCACAATCTCAGACATATGCCGAAAGAACTTCTTCACTGGTACTGCTCCAATGGCAATGGAAGCTAAAGAGAAAATAAACAAATGGGACTACATCAAAATAAAAAGCTTTTGCACAGCAAAAGAAACCATCAACACAACAAGAAAGTCCACTGTATGGGAGAACATATTTGCAAATGTTATCACTGATAAAGATTTAATCTCCAACATCTACAGCCAACTTATACAACTTAATAAAAGGTAAATGATCCAATAAAAAATGGGCAACAGACCTAAATAGAATCTTTTTGATAGAAGACAGAAAGAAGGCCAAGAGACACATGAAAACATGTTCAAAGTCACTAATTATCTGAGAGATGCAAATCAAATTGAGAATGCAATACCATCTCACACCTGTCAGAATGGCAATCATCAACAAATCAACAAAGGACAAGTGTTGGCAAGAATGTGGAGAAAAAGGAACCCTCGTGCACTGCTGGTGGGAATGCAGACTGGTGCAGCCACTATGGAGAACAGTGTGGAGTTTCCTCCAAAAACTAAAAATGGAACTCCCATTTGACCCAGCAATCCCACTCTTAGGAATATATCCTAAGAAACTAGAAATAGCATTCAGAAAGGATTTATGCACTCCTATGTTCATAGCAGCACAATTTACAATAGCTACAATCGGAAATAGCCTAGGTGCCTGTCAGCAGATGAGTGGATCAGAAAACTATGCTACATCTATACAATGGAATGCTATGCTGCCGTTAAAAAGAAGGAATTCTTACCCTCTGCAGTAACCTGGATGGAACTGGAGAGCATTATGCTAAGTGAAATAGGCCAGTCAATGAAAGAAAAATACCACATGATCTCACTCATTTATGAATAATAACGAACATTATATACTGATGAATTAAAAGATAGATACAGAGGCAGTAAAGCATCAAACAGACTGTCAAATTACAGCAGGAAGGTTAGGGAGGAGTGGGGTAGATAAGAAATCAACCGAAGGACCTGTATGCATGCTCATAAGCATAGCCAATGGACAAAAGACACTGGGGGGTTAGGATATGCCTTGGAATAGGGGGTGGGGCAATGGTAAGATATGTATACATGTAATTCATTATTAAAAATAATTTAAAAAATGTTAGGTGTAAGTTGGAAATTACACTGTATCTATACACCTCAGAGTTTAGAGCAGGTAGAGAGGATGAATCCTAAAGGAAACCTTAACAAAATTAAAGCTGGAGTCTGGCAAAAACTGGATAAGCCTCCTTTCTTTAGCCCTACTCCGGGCCTGTTGTACCTTGTATGTAACGGGCCTTACCCCGTTTGAGATACTGTTTGGCCAACCCCCACCACTGCTTCCCAAGCTAGGGAAGGAAGTGTTGGCATCCCTTTCTGTATAAGTACCGCGCGCTAACCGATTGCGCCACTGGAGCTCCGGCATCCCTTTCTAATCACAACCTCCTAAAGCCCCTACAGGCCTGACAGTTGAGTTTTAGACTTAACCACCAGCTGGTCCAAGAAGCTCACCGAGACCCATCCCCGGGGACTACACCTGCACCACCTGCATTTCAACCAAGAGACCTAGTGTAGGTGCGGAAGAACAAGCTATCATCCTTGGAGGGCAGGTGGGCTGGACCCTTCACTGTTGTCCTCAGCACCACATCAGCGGTGATGGTTACTGGAAAAAAGTACTGGATACATCGAATTCAAATCAAGAAGGCAGAATCTGAGGACCAGCCGGGGAGATGCACCATTTAGTGACCCCCTGAAAATCCTACTCCGAAGGCAATCCTGATCCTGATGTGCCTGTGGCCCATCATGACGAGCAATCCCCACCTGAGGGCTAATGACACATGGGAACTGACCAGGACTGTGGATGGGACTGTTATAGGTCATACCACGACCCCCTCAATAGAGGCTGACATGCTGATTATTGGGGGAAACCTGGAGAAAGCCAGAAAGCAATACCCCCTACATTTCCCCAGTGTACATGGGGCATATCATGTAGGGACAGATTATGGGTGTGGCACCCTCCACTTAGAATGAGGACTTTGGCGAACTCAGCATTATGTCTGCACAGCTGAAGGTGGCCCTGAATGTGGAACTGACGGGCACTATTACTGTGCTCAAAGGGGTTGTGAGACTATGGCACTATGGACTAATAGAGATCCTGCCATCCAGTTCAAGAGAATAGTCCCCATGGGGGCCCCTTTCAAAAACTGTATGGTAGGAGACTGCAATCCCGTTTATCACACACCTAAACTGGCGGGAGTTACTGGGATGTGGGAAAAACTTGGGGACTGAGACTGTATGTAGCTGGGAGGGATTCTGGGGTCCTCTTCACCCTCCAGAGAACCCAGCAGACCCAAAAGAAAAACCCCATTGGGCTTTTAAGACCCTTAGACCAGGGGCTGCCTCCAGTACAGTTACTTAGGCCCCATCCCACACCACCACCTCCTACCCGGAACAATACTGAATTAACTCTTCTGACCAAGGTGATGGTGGCTCTTGTTCCTAAGACTCATACTACCAAACCAGGCCGGAAACCTATCCTGAACACTCTGGATGCGGTCTTTAACTTTTTTTAAATCAGACCTACCCAAATGCCACCAGAGACTGTTGGTTGTGTTTAAACTCACAACACTCCTCCTACATTGGGATAACATTGGGATAGGGGCAAATGCCACTGTTGGCTCAGCTTCATCAGACATTAGAAATGTTTCAATTGCAAACCCCCCACAAGGGATGTGCAGATCGGGCATACCCCAAAATTAACCTCTGGGGGTTTTCAGGGATGAGATACTTGTGCTATGTCCTCAGAATTTGATTTATCAAAATCCCCCTATGGTGAATCCTGTTCCTCAGTACTGAGATTTGGCAAGGACAATGAAGAGGAGGAAGACCAGTACCTGGTACACGTGCACCACAGGAATCCCCCCTTACATTTCTCCTCTAACACTGATGCACCCATGCAAGCCTTCCTTATGTATCTTAGCTCATATCCTACCCCAGGTATATTACTATTGTGGGGAAGGAGGGGGCAAGCACCTGGGTCTAGCCCCTTGGCAAGTTCATAGAGTCCCTGCTTGTCGGTCTGGGAATAGCTGGATCAGCTGTAATAGGTACTGCAGCACTGGTCACAGGGGACAAAATCTTTAAGGAACTTAGTAGCCAAGTAGATTTAGACTTAAGCACCTTAGAGGAGAAGGTAAACCGCCTAGCCCTAGAGGATTCCCTCAGTTCCTTAGCGGAAGTAGTCTTACAAAATAGAAGGTTAGACTTATTATTCCTGAAGGAAGAAGGACTCTGTATAGCCTTAGGAGAAACTTGCTGTTTTTATATACCAACCATTCCAGGGTCTTCAGAGAAAGCCTAAGTCAACTCAGAAAGAGACTCCAAGATAGAGAGGAAAGGCAAAGAACTGAGGGAAACTAATATGAAAATCTATTCTCTTGGTCCCCCTGGCTAACAACACTCCTAACATCTCCAGCAGGACCTTTAATCTTACTGTTAATAGCTGCAACATTTGGACCCTGCCTTATAAATAGTCTCACCAACTATGTACAAAGGTGAATACAGGCAGTAAAGCTGATGGTCCTGCACACTCACTATCATCAAGTCTGCACTGATGATGAAGAAACAATGATTTGATTTTTCCATAAAACCAGTGGGGAATGTCTGAGAGTGGGAATTTTTATACATGCTTCCTCCTAGTCAACTTAGCCTTGAATCCCAGCTACACCTCACAAAATAGCCTTGCAAAATAGAACACTGTCAGCTTTCTGAAGAACAAGACGACCCTGTAAATAACATAGTTGTCAATAGCATGATCCTGACATGCTTGGGAAAATGTATCTGTCTTGGGTTGTTTTGCTCTGCAAAAACACTGTGGTAAATGTGCTTAAAAGCAGTCCTGCACAAAGGGGTCTGGGCTGCTCTCTCGGCTCCCTGCATGGAGAAAGGCAGGGCAGTCACATGGTGGCTAATAAAGGCTTCCTAAATTTTAATTTGGTCTGGACTCCAGTGGTCATTCACTCGCGTTCACTCCTCAACTCATGTTCATCTAATTGTACAGTTACACAGTGTATGGAACCTTTTAGGTTTGGATTTTTTCCCTTCATAATTCTCTGGGGACTCACATAGGACATTAGCTGTATAATTGTAGTTCATTCCTTCTTATTGCTAAGTGTTGTGCCATGGCCCATCTTCTTTAAAATTTACTTCAAAATTATAGTTTATATATAATAACATATCACCTTTTAGCTGCACAACACAGTGCTTAGACATTTATATACCTTACAAAATGATGACCACAATAAGTACCTACTTGGCACCACATTATTACTATTATTGAATAAATTCCCAATCCTGTAATTTACATCACTGACTATTTTATAACTGGCAGTTTGTATTTCTGAATACAGTTCAGCATAAAAAAATCTCATTAAAACATGAGTGGAGGACCTGAACAGACATTTCTCCAAAGACACACAGATGACAGACATAAAAAGATGGTCAACATTACTAATAATCAGAGAAATGCAAATCAAAACCACAGTGAGCTATCACCTCACACCAGTAGAAGGACCACCATGCTGGCCAGAATGTGGAGAAAAGGAATCCTCCTGCACTGTAGATGGGATTGTAAACTGGTGGAACCACTATGGGAAATAGTAAGGATTTTCCTCGAAAAATTAAAACTAGAATTACCATACAACCCAGCAATTCCACTTTGGGGAATTTATCTGAAAACACTATTTCAAAAAGATCAACGCACCCTGTTTTCAATGTAGCATTATTTACGGTAGCTAAAATATGGACCTTCACTTTTTAACCTAGATATCTACCTGGGCAGGAGGGCAGCCCTCCTCCAAGCATGGTGGGCCCAGCATTCTCTACAGCACTCAGCCAACCACGGTGCTGCTTCAATTCAAGGGGCGGAGGGAGTGGGGCACAAGGCGGGGCCAGGGGCGTGACCAGAGGGCATTGTCTGAGGAGGCGGAGCGTCGCCTCGAGCCGCGGTAGTGGGTGGGACGAGACTGGGGGTGCCGAACGGCCCTTGGACCTGGTAGGGTGGGGCGGAGTGCGGGCCAGGAGCCCTGGGAGGAGCCAGGGGCCGGACAGCTGGGACCAGGCCTTGTGCGACCGAAGTTCCTCGGGCCGCTGGGTCTGGGCAGAGCAGGCCAATCTGTCCTCGGTCTGGCAGCAGCGAGTGCGCTGCGCGCCCAGCGGCCGGGACCGGGCGTGGACGCCCGGTGCTCCCCTTCCGCCCACGCGGGTTCGTCCTGACGCTTCTTTCCCGGGGCGTCCGCTTCGGGAGGGTGAGTGCCTCCCCTTGCCACTTGCCGTGGACCCGGGGCCTTGGCAGGCGCAGTTCCCGGCGCTCAGCGCGCTCTCTCCCAGCGGGAACTGCAGGCTGGAGAGGTCTCTGCCGATGTTCACGTCCCAGCCTGAGTGGTGGACTCACTGGTCCCCAAGGTTCCTCCTACCGTGGCCTATTGACTCTTTCAAAATCAGGATTTTACGGACCTCTTCCTAAATCCTGCGGTATGCAAGGCCTGGTTATAACAGGCTCCTCTAATCTGCTCTCAACCTTATTACAAGGGAGGAAATTTACAGCCGAGACAGGCAGGCTAAGATCATTTCGTGGAGGGGGTGCCAAATAACGCCAGCGCCCCACAGCTCGCCCTTTGTCCGGTACATTGTGGCAGTCTGTGACAGAACCTTTAAACATCAGCTTCTTCAACCTTTAATTTCCCTTAAAATATCAGCAAAAAAATACATGAAGAGGGACATTAAATAACACATGCTTCTAGCAGTGCTGTATATTAAGTTCTGGCCATAACCGAAGTGCCCAGCAATAGAGAAACGGTCACAAACGGGCATGCAGACGGTGGTGTAGGTACCTAGTAAAATGCTATCTACCGGGAGTGACAGACACAGAGCCTGTCAGTGTGTTAAAGAGGCAGAGAGAAAACATACAACAGTTTCTGGATACTGAGTAGGAAGTAATGCACATCAACAATATCAGCCTACTTGATGCAATCTATGTAGTTTAATAATAACGTGTGGTTCTTTTCTTTTGACCTGGGTAATACCTAATTCCTATCACACGGGGAGGATTATTGCTGTGGAGTGGGGTGTAAGGAAGGGAAATGAGTGGTAATTGAAGGGCACTGAACAGCAAGTTCAAATCCTGGCTCGAATGTTTTATTTGGAACAAGTAACTTCCCGAGCATGTTTCTTATTCTGAACAACTTGGAGAATTGTAGGAGAGCAGGAGTCACAAACTCAAATGCCTCAAGTGGCCAGGCATGTGATGTGAATATGTAACTGGGCCAAGCAAGCAATAGGGAATGGTGGGGGCTGGGGATACAGAATGCATGTCCTGCCAGAGGCATTACAATTAAGTAATTTTCCCCCAACCAAAATTGTTTTGGGCCTTCAGCTTAAGAAATTCAGGGTAAGTTATTGTATGAGTCTAAACTTTAGACTCTAAAGTAACACTGATAACCTTTTAAAAAGTAATCAGGACATATCATTCCTGCATAAGGCGCTCCAGTGGCTGTCTTGTTATGCTTAGAATAACCTCCTCCCCCAGTCCCGCTGACCCACCTTTGACTGCATTGCCCACCAAAATTCTTTGTTTAACCATAGGCTAGTCAAACAGGGTTTATTGAATACTCTAGGTCAGTTCCCATCTCAGGCCTCTTACCAGTACTTGCTGTTCTCCCAAGGTTTTACATGGCTTGGTCCTTTATCATCATTCATCTGTGCTTAGCTTTCTATCCTAAAATATCAAACACACTCCAGCCATTTTATCTACTAAAGTCCCTCCCTTCTTCCCTCCCTCCCTCCCTTCTTCCTTCCTTCGTTCTTTCGTTCCTTCCTTCCTCTTTTTGGGGAATCGCCATTTATTTAATATTTTTTATAGTGTTACAGATATCTTCCATTCCCCTCCCTCCTTTGCTCCCTCCTTCCAACCCCTACCCAGCCTCTCAGGTCAGTATATAAGTTCTTCAGTTTATCTCTTCTCATTCCCCCAATCCCACATTGAGGTATGTCAGTCTGTCCCATGCCTCTATGCTTTGGGTCTTATTTTGTTGTTCAATTCATTTTGTTCATTAGATTCCACAAATATGTGAGATCATGTGATATGTATCCTTTTCAGATTGGCTTATATTACTTAACATAATATTTCCTAGGTTCACCCATGCTGTCCCAAAGAATAAGAGATTCCTCTTTTTTACAGTTGCATATTATTTCATAGTATAAATGTCCCATAGTTTTTTATTCATTCATCTACTGATGGACACTTGGACTGTTTCCAAATCTTAGCTATTGTAAATAATGCTACTATGAACATAGGGGTGCATATATTCTTTTTGATTGGTGTTTTAGGTTTTAAGAATATATTCCCAGAAGTAGGATCGCTGGGTCAACAGCAGTTCCATTTTTAATTTTTTGAATAAGCTCCATACTGTTTTCTATAGTCTCTGAACCAATCTGCATTCCCACCAATAGTGAACTAGGGTTTCCTTTTGTCCATATCCTCACCAGCACTTGTTGTTTGTTGATTTTTTTATGGATAGCATTTCTGACAGGTGTGATGTGACATCTCTTTGTGGTTTTAATTTGCATTTCTCTGATGATTAGTGACTTAGAGCATTTTTTCATATGTCTCTTAGCCATTTATTTGTGTGTCCTCTTTGGAGAAATGTCTATTCAGGTCTTCTGCCCATTTTTAAATTGGATTGTCTCCCTTTTGTTGAGTTATATGAGTACTTTATATATTTTTTATATTAACCCCTTATCAGAAGTATCATTGGCAAATATGCAATGGATTCCCTTTTCATTTTAATGATGGGTTTCTTTTGCTGTGCAGAAGCTTTCTATTTTGATGTAGTCCCATTTGTTTATTTTCTCTTTACTTTCATTTGCCCTATGAGATGGGTCCATAATCACATTGCTACATGAGATACCTGAGATTTTTACTGCCTATGTTCTCTTCTAAGATTTTTATGGTTTCATGCTAAAACTTACATTTAAGTCTTTTACCCGTCTTGAGTTTATTCTTATGTATGGTGTAAGTTGGTAGTCTAGTTTCATCTTTTTGCATGTGTCTCTCAAGTTTTCCCAGCACTATTAGTTGAAGAGACTGTCTTTACTCCATTGTATATTCTTGCTTTCTTTGTCAAATATTCATTGACTGTAATAGAATGGATCAATTTCTGAGGTCTCTGTTCTGACCCATTGGTCTATATGCCTGTTCTTGTGCCAGTGCCAGGCTGTTTTGGTTATAATGGCTTTATAGTATAGTTTGATATCTGGTATTGCGATCCCATCTACATTATTCTTCTTTCTCAAGATTGCTATAGCTATTCAGGGTCTTTTATGGTTCCATATAAATTTTTGGAGTATGTGTTCTAGCTCTATGAAGTGTGGCATTGGTATTTTAATAGGGATTGTGTTGAATTTATATAATGCTTTGGGTAGTATAGACATTTTAATGATGTTAATTCTTCCAATCCATGAACATGGTATATGCTTCCATTTATTTGTATCTCCCTCTATTTCTTTTTTCAATGTTCTATCATTTTCCAAATACAGGTCCTTTACTTCCTTGTTTAAGTTTATCCCTAGGTATGTTATTTTTTAGTGGTTGCAATGGTAAATGGGATTGCTTTTTTATTTATTTATTTTTTAATATATTTTATTGATTTTTTACAGAGAGGAAAGGAGAGGGATAGAGAGTTAGAAGCATCGATGAGAGAGAGACATCAATAAGCTGCCTCCTGCACGCCCCCCATTGGGGATGTGCCCACAACCAAAGTACATGCCCTTGACCGGAATCAAACCTGGGACCCTTCAGTCCTCAGGCCGATGCTCTATCCACTGAGCCAAACCAGTTTCAGCATAGGATTGCTTTTTTAGTTTCTCTTTCTGAGAGTTCATTAACTACATTAATAAGAGAAATATGCAAAGTTACCATACCTCTGTGATGCCTACCAGCCAATCAGGAGTGAGTATGCAAATTAACCCAACAAAGGTGGTGATTTAATTTGTATATGAAGGCATGGAGCGTAGGGTTGCCACAAAACATGAGTCAGAGAGCTTTTTATTTCCAAGTTTGGGAGCAGTGCTTCAACTTCTCACTATAGAAGAATGAAGAGGCTTGGCTTCTCCACTATGGCCAGAGCAAAGGCCTGAGTCCCAGGTGCCAGAGGAAAACTGGTGCTGGCAGCCAGGGGAAGGAAGGCTTATTGCACAAATCTTCGTGCAATAGGCCTCTAGTTGGTATATAAAAATGCCATCACTTTTTAGAGGTTGATTTTGTATCCTGCTACCTTACTGAATTCATTTATTAAATCTAGTAGTTTTGGGGTAGAGTCTTTAGGATTTTCTATATACAATATCATGTCATCTGTGAATAATAACAGTTTTACTTCCTCCTTTCCAATTTGGATGTCTTTTATTTCTTCTTCTTGTCTAATTATTGTGGCTATGACTTCCAGAACTATGTTAAATAAGAGTGGTAAAAGCAGACATCCTTGTCTTGTTCCTATGCTAAAGGGAAATGCTTTTAGTTTTTCCCTATTAAATATTATATTGGCTGTAGGTTTGTCATATATCGCCTTTATTATATTGAAGTCTGATATCTCTATTCCATTTACTGAGAGCTGTTATCAAAAAAGAATGCTGGATTTTGTCAGATGCTTTTTCTTCATTTATTTATATGATCATGTGGCTTTTGTCTTTCAATTTTTTATGTGCTGTATCACATTTACCAATTTGTGAATATTGTATCAGCCTTGCATCCCTGGAATAAATCCCACTTGATCATGGTGTATGAGTTTTTTTTCATATATTGCTGGGTTTGATTTGCTAATATTTTTGTTGAGGATTTTAGCATCTGTGTTCATCAGGAATTTTGGCTTGTAATTTTTTTTCTTTGCAGTGTCTTTATCTGGCTTTGGAGTTAGGTGATATATTTCAAATACCTTTTGGAAGAAGGCCCCTCAGAGGTTACAGTGATCTTGCTCTTACTACTTTCACTGGTTACAATGCTACCAGTGATTCTGTTTGCTACAGGGTGGGGCAGTCACTGGTGAACTTCAGAACCCACTTATTTTTCTGCCAATTCACTGCTGGCTTCTTCATGAAAAGCCTTTTGCTGATCCATTTGCATGTCCTTCACAAAGTAGTGGTGAGGCCTGGAGCCACTACATCAACCTCACCTCCTTGTCTCCCCACCTCCCTCAAGTGTTGTTTTTTTGTTTTTATTTCTAGGTTGTTGAAGCCTGAGGAGAGTGACTACATCTGAAAGCCTGGGGCTCACCACTCAAAATCCTTCTGTGCCCAGGATCAAAGCAAACCTCCCTTTTGACCTGTCAGAGAGAAATCCATCTGCCTAGAACATGGCAGGTGACTATTAGCTATGGGAGAGTTAAACTTTTCTAAATTAAAATTTTAATTAAAAGTTGAATATGTTGTTAGAAAAAATCGAAATAACACTGATGTGTATAAAACTTGTTTTGTTTATAACGTGGATCACTACCTGGAATTACTTTATTTTTTTATTTTCTTACTTATTTTATTTTCTTACTTACTTTATACACTGATGTGTATAAAACTTGTTTTGTTTATAACATGGATCACTACCTGGAATTACTTTATTTTTTTAATTTTCTTACTTATTTTATTGTTTATTTAAATCCTACCAAAATATAAATTCCTCCAAAGTAAAGGCCATGCTTATCCAATCTCTGGAATGATCCCAGGGAATAGTATATGCTTAATAAAGAGTTGTGTGAATGAGCCTCCTGGGTAAGCATGGTTAAAAATCCAGTATGATTCCCCATCTTTACTTGTCTCCCTGCTCATGACCCCATTCTGCAATATCTTTGTTTTCTCTCAATAATCTATATATATAAAAGGCTAAGTGTCCATCCAACCAGTAGCTATGATGCACACTGACTACCAGGGGGCAGATGCTCAATGCAGGAGTGCCATGACGCACACTGGCCATTTAAAAATAAACAGCATCACAGAGCTGGCGCCAATAAACCAACACTTGGCTTCTCCCAAATGGGAGACAGGCCCCACCACCACCTTGTAGCAACAGCCCACCAAATCACAGCCAATACTGCCAAGACCCCTTGGTGCAAAATGCGCCCACAGGCCAGCCCAGCCCAGAAATGGATGCTGTGGGCACCAGGTCATGATGTTACATAGCAATGCCCAGCTTCCTTTTCTAAGCAACTCTAAGCCTCCTTGGGGTTTCTTCAGCCTAGGAACACAACTTGCTTTATAGCCAAGTGCAAACATTTTACACTTTAACCAAATGTTTGTGAAGCATTTTCATGTACCTCATCTCATTTGATCCTCACAGAAGTCCTGGAGTAGGTAGATAGGAGATTCGGTAGAATCCTATTTTCTTTTCATTAGCCAGAAAATGGAGATTTAGAAAGTTAGAAACTTGACCCGACTGAAAAGAAGTAAGAAATGGTGGAACTTGAAAATGACTTCAAATTTTCTTAGTGCACAGGATATAGTCAAACACTGCTACAGTTAAATATTTTACGCTTTGTTCTCCCTGCATGATCTATAATAATAATCTGCTTCGTGTTGATATTTACTGCTGTGTTGCTGACAATTACCTGAAAGAGAAGTTGAGGTGCTTCACTGGGCTGGAAAAAGTTTAGCTAACTCAGAATGCAGTTCTAATTAAGCAAATTTATCCTATATAAAAGGCTAAGTTGACTCACACATGCGCGATACATATAAAGCTCTCGCTGGCTCCAATCACACGTGTCTGTCATTGTCAGTCATAAATTTGGTTGACCCTTCTAATATAGAGAAAGGGCGAATAGCGATATTAAAATATTTCTTCTAATTAATTTCCTTTCAACATGCATGAATTTGTGCACCGGGACACTTCTAATTAATTTCCTTTCAACATGCATGAATTTGTGCACCGGGACACTAACATAAAAATCTTTTAATTTCAGAACATAAAAGTACATTTTACACATCATATTGTACATTAGGGTTTTCCACCTCAGCACTACTGACATTTTGGGCCAGAAAAACCCTTTGTTTTGTGCAGCATTCTTGGGGCTCTGTCTATCAGATGCCAGAAGTTCCCTTGCATCCCCTCCCCCTGCACCCCTTTGCACTCCCTGAACCCTCCCAGGCATGAAAACTGAAAATGTCTCTAGTTATTGTGAAATATCTTCTGGGAGGCAACACTGTCCCTAGTTGAGAACCATTGATATAAATATTTTATTTGTATCCATTTTCCTGTGAAGCTCCCAAGTAGTGTCCATTCATGACCAATGAATCTGAGAAGTTAAAAATTTTAAGAAAGTAAATCATTAACTCATGGAATTTAACCTTTATACTCAGTGGAATGCCCTAAAATTGTTTGCTTCAATCTAACCTTTGTATTTTCTCCTTAAAGACGTAAACTCAACATTTTAAATAAAAAAATTAAATATTTAGCCTTAGGTTTTTTTCTGGGAAATTTTAAGTAAATCATCATAGCTGCCTCTTGCAAAAAAAAAAAAAAAAAAAAAGCAAAGCATAATTTCAAGTTATCTTATAGCAAGGATAATACTGTTTCCGGAGCTATTGGTAATAGTGGCACAACCAGGACCCGTAAGACCTGACTCTTACATTTCTTGTCATCTCACCACCAACAGCTGGGCTCCTTACCGCCCTGTCTTCCCTGTAGTAGTACTAGGAGTCCAGTTTTTCATATATTGTTTAAGGATGACATTTCAATGGATCTGGAGAAAAGCAAGCAAGACTGTGTGTCAGTAGCTAACACTTGCTCACGTAGGGTTAGCACAAAACATGAGTCAGGGAGCTTTTTATTTCAGAGTTTGGGAACAGGGTTTCAACTTCTCAAAAGATAACCAAGCTAGATTGGGCTTTCAAAGAACTTGGTTGTGTGAGTTTTGACCAATCATAATTGGACCCATTATATATTTGCATATTAGTAAACTTAAGTACCCAAGAACTATGCTATAACTGAATTAAAATCTCACCTACTGAAAAGGTGGATATTTCTTAGCTTCAAATGCTGTAATGCTCCTACACATGTCATTTCCATTTTAATCTTTTTGAATTTTGACAAAGAAGAATTGCTCTTTAAGAGAAATAATTTCTTCTCTGGACTTAGGTAAGAAAGTGCTCATTGTTTATGCGCACCAGGAGCCTCAGTCTTTCAATGGCTGTCTGAAGAAAGTGGCTGTGGAGACCTTGAGCAAGCAGGGCTGCACCGTCACCGTGTCTGACCTCTATGCCATGGACTTTGAGCCGAGAGCCACAAGGAACGATATCACTGGTAAGTCATGGGACACAAGCTGTATCTTTCAAAACTTCCTCCTTTGTGAATGTGCATTTTTTTATTGAGGCACTACTGATAGAACAATAATTTCAGCTTTACAGTGTAATGATTCAATATTTGTATGTATTGCAAAATGATGACCACAGTAAGTCCAGTTAATACTCATCACCTCATATAATTACAAATTCCTTTTCCTCATGATGAGCACTTTTAAGATCCACCATCCAGCTACTTTCCAATGAGCAATATAGGCTTACTTACTGTAGTCACCATGCTGTACATAACATCTCCATAACTTACTCATTTTATACCTAAAAATTGTACCTTTGATCCCCTTCAGCTATATGGTCAACTCCCTAATCCCTGCCTTAAAAACCTACTAATCTGTTTTCTATATCCATGAACTCAGTTATTTTTGTTTGGATTTTGGTGTTTTGTTTTTTTGTTCTTTTAAAAATATATATATACATCCTATGTATAAGTGAGATCATACATGGATCTTTTTCTGTCTTAGCATAATACCCTGTAGATCCACCCATATTGTTGCAAATGATAAGGTTCCATTCTTTCTTTGTGGCTGAGTAATAGTATTCCATTGTATATATACCACATGTTCCCTGATGGACATTTAGATTGTTTCCGTGCCTTAGCTATTGTAAATAATGCTATAATGATCACGAGGAGTCTATATTTTTTCAAATTAGTGTTTTTGTTTTCTTTGGATAAATATTCAAAAGTGAAATTACTGAGTCATAAGGTAGTTCTAGTTTTAATTTTTTGAGGACCCTCCATTCTATTTTCCATAGTGGATTCACCAATTTATATTCCCACCAATAGGGGTTCCCTTTTCTTCACATTCTTGACAACACTTGGTATTTCTTTTTTTTTATAATAGCCATTCTAACAGGTGTTAGGTGGTTTCTCATTGTGGTTTTGATTTGCATTTCTCCAATAGCTAGTGAAGTTGAACATCTTTTCATTTATATATCTTCCTTGAAAAATATTTATTAAAGTCCTATGACCATTTTTAAGTCAGATTATTTGTTTTCTTACTTTTTATTTTTGTAATTTAAAAAAGTTTTAGAGAGAAAAAAATAACCATTACACATAATATACAATTCTCAAGTGGAGAATTCCACAGTGCAAGTTTGTTTACCATCCCATGAACACTAGTTTCTCTGGCCCTGAGGTAATAAGTGTTACCCATTTTCTCACTACCAGTCCCAGGATAGTCTGTGCTATATAAAGCAATTATAGGTATATTCTCCACTTTAAAAAAAAATGGTAGTATATTATACCTGTTTATTTGCACATTGTTTTCTTTTTTTTACTGCTACAAACTATTACATTGTTTGGATGTCATAGTTTAATTAACCCCTACTCAAGGGCACTTTAGGTGTTTTCCACCTTTTGCTGTTATAAACAGTGCTGTAGTGAATAATCATCTCCACATGTGTTGTCCTACATATGCTAGTAGATCTAATAGTGGAATGGCTGGTGGAAGGAATGTGCATTTTTGATTTTCATAAGTAATATCAAATTGCTTTCCATAAATGTTGAACTAGTTCACACTCCTACCAGCAATGCTTGCAAGTGCTCATTTCCTCACTGTCTCCAAAAGTGTTACCAATTTTTGAAAATTAGAATCTGACAAGTGAAAAAATTGGCTCCTGGTATAGTTCTAATTTGCATTTTTCTCATTATAATAAGGGAGTTTTACTATTGTGGGGAGGAATAAATTTTCCTTTGTCCTCTGGTCCAATAAATATGAGACAGATCTACAAGAGAAAATAACAAAATTTAATTATGTACATACATACATATGGGAACCCAACATAGCTGAGAGTTCAGAGATGGAACACATGGCATTCTGAGCTAAGGATGAAGTAAGGCACCTTGGGGCCTTAGAGGGGACAAAAATCATTGCAAGATGATAAGAAGAGCAGGTGTTCAGTAATTAGAAGTTTACCCTGTCTACCAGAACTTATTTCTACTGATAACACTTATTATTGGCAAGGCCCTAATTTAAATTCTTCCAGGGAGAAAAGTTGTTTGTGGATCCGCAGGGTCTCAATCACCTTCAGCTCAAAATAATTCACATGTCAAGTGGCACGTCTGGGAGAGGCTTGTCCTAAACCCCTTAATTTCTCCATTAAAGTTTCCTGAGAAGTTCATATTTCAGAAGGTAGGTTGGTAGATTGTTTTAGTTCTCATTAAACCAGTCTCAGTCTTGAGAATTTAGTTCATTTAACTGCTATGTCTCATTTCAGGAGTCGGTGATGCATATGGGTTCCCAAAGTTAGGCCTTTGGTCATGTAGACTCTACGTGATCAGATATGTAGCAGAGGCATCCCTATAAGAACAGAAGTTTTGGTTAGTGATTGGAGCAGTCTATAATTTTCAGGTTCTGAGTTCAGAAGACAGGCATCTAGAAGATTTCTAGATGTTTCAATCCAAATATCTACTTACTCTGGGCTTCCCTTGTTCTCTTTCTAATTCTTTAAGTTGTAGGATTAAATATTTATTTTATTTTATTAATTTTTCTTGTTTTTTTGAGGTAGGCCTGTAATGCTATGAACTTCCTTCTCAGCATTGCTTTTGCCAAGTCCCAGAGGTTTTTGGGTTGTTGTTGTCCATTTACATTGGGTTCCAGGAAGTTTTTTATTTCTTTCTTGATCTTATGGTAACCCAGTCATCTTTTTTCATACTTACTATAACTTTACTCATGTTGTTGATCATTTTTGCCATCATTATTCTGAACTCTATATATCTGATAAATTTCTTATCTCCATCTTGTTTAGCTTTTCTTGAAAATTCTCTTGTTCTTCATTTGGGGCTTGTTTTTTGTTTCCCCATTTGGCTGACTGTTTGGGTTTGTGTTTTTTTTAGGTAGATCCGCTATGAATCCCAATTTCATATCAGTCCTAGGACAGTCTGTGCTATATAAAGCAATTACAGGTATATTCTCCACTTTAAAAAAAAATGGTAGTATATAGCATTGTTAGACAATGTTAGACTTTGAGGCTTACTCTGAACACCCTCTTTGGAGCTATCAGCAATCCATATCTTGTGGCTCACTCTGCTGGGGCTTGGTACTGTTGAAGAGGACCAGGGTCTGCTTTTCCTAGCCTCAGGCCCAAAATAAGATCAGGCAGAAACTCAAAGCCCACAGAGATCTTCCTCTGCCTTTAGTTCAGTTGATACTCAAGCTTTATTAGCCACAGGCTATCAACATCAGAGTAGTGATAGAGGTCTTCCAACAAGGTGAGCAACTGCCTTCCCCAGGCAAAAACTGCCTGGATAGCAAAGATCTATCAGAGAAAGATGTCTTCCACAGCGTAAGGTAATGACAGCGCACAAAATCAGGGTGCCTTCACTCTGAGTTCCAACCCCAGAGCCTCCAACTCTGGACTCTTCTCACACAGCTCCAGTCCACTCTGCCCTCTCTATGCCAAAGCCCAAAGTGAGTTGGTGCACACAAATTTTTTTGTATTTTCCTTTTAAGGAAATACTTACTGCATTTCTAGCTGCCTCTCCCTGGCCAACAGCAATCCTACTGCTATTAATAGCCAGATGTTCTGTGGGCACCTTTCTCAATTCTGGTTCTCTGTTCTGTGGAGCCCAGCTTGGCATTTAGACTACAGAGTTCTCATTGAGAACTCCCCAAAGCTGAGAAATCCCTCCATACCTTCAGCTGCTCTCTGTGAAGGCTCAGCCAACCCTCTCGCCCCTACACACTGGCGATGTCACGAGTAAAGCAGTTTTCTGAGATTCGCATGGGAGAATTAGTGATATTTATTTGCATGGAATGAAATACCTGTGTTTCCATGCTCTCATCTCCATCCATCCCACCAAGGAAAAACTCCAGTTTTGTCCTCAGTGGGGCTAGAATTAAAGCCAGTGTTCAGAGTTTCCACACCATATTTGCACAGTCCAATCAAGCATCAGGCTAGCTTAGTCCTGTATGTGTGGGGGTCCGCATAGCCATGAGCCATATGGCTTCTGCAGTCCATAGCGTATGGAGGGAATGGGCAAATGCAAGTAACCAGGAGCAAAGCCAGAGGAACCAGAGTGAGAAAATCCCTTTGTTTCATGAATTTATATTCCCCAAAATTTTTAAGGCTTGCAGTGACTTCACTCTTCTGGCCAATTATCTTTGTTTCCAGATTAGATTGACAGGCAAGTACTTTCCCTACATCACACTGACTCGCTGTGCACACAACCATCTTCCCTTTGGTCCAGTCCCTTCCCCCAAGGATCTGCAGGGAATGGACCAGTGGTTCCCTGGGGAGTGTGAAATTGCAGCTTCCTGGTGAAGCAGTCCATGCTTCACCCATAAGGTGGCCATACTTATAATGTCTGTCCTTTCCTTTGTTCCTTTCCTATTATTAATAATTAGAGGCCATATGCATGAAATTCATACATGGGGGTGGGAGAGATGTCCCTCAGCTCTCTCCAATATGGGACCCCTCGAGGGATGTCCGACTGCTTGGGATCCTTGAGGGATCCCAGTAGGATCCAGCCTAAACAGCAGTCGGACATCCCTCTCACAATCAAGGACTGCTGGCTCCCAACTGCTCGCCTGCCTGCCTTTCTGATTGCCCCTAACTGCTTCTGCCTGCCAGCCTGATCACCCCCTAAGCACTCCCCTGCTAGCCTGATTGATACCTAACTGCTCCCCTGCCAGCCTGTTTGCCCCTAACTGCCCTCCTCTGTGGGTCTGGTCACCCCTAACTGCCCTCCCCTGCAGGCCTGGTCTCCCCAACTGCTCTCTCCTGCAGGCCTGGGTCCTCCCCCACCCAACTGCCCTTCCCTGCAGGTCCAGTTGCCCCCAACTTACCTCCTCTGCCAGTCTGGTCATCCTTAACTGCCCTCCCCTGCAGGTTTGATTGCCCCCAACTGCCCTCCCTTGCAGGCCATCTTGTGGTAGCCATCTTGTGTGTTGGAATGATGGTCAATATGCACATTAGTCTTTTATTAGATAAGATAGAGGCCTGGTGCATGGGTGGGGTTCAGCTGGTTTGCCCTGAAGGGTGTCCCGGGTCAGAATGGGGGTTTCCTTGGGGCGTGGGACGACCTGGGCGAGGGGCCTGTGGTAGTTTGCAGGCCGGCCACGCCCCCCAGTGACCCAAGCTGAGGCCCTGGTATCTGGAATTTATTTATCTTCTACAGTTGAAACTTTGTAGCCTGGAGTGGAGCCAGGCCTCCTGCTGGCTCTGTGGCCGCAGCCATTTCTGTTGGGATTTATTTTTCTTCTATAATTGAAACTTTGTAGCCTTAAGCAGAGGCCAAGGCAGGCCAGGGCTGTGAAAAGCTTGGCTTCCTCCATCATGGGGGCACTAGCCTCCTGCTCTCCAGCTCTGTGGATGCCACCATTTTTGTTGGAATTTATCTTCTGTAATTGAAACTTTATAGCATTGCGTAGAGGCCTGGGCCGGCCAGGGTGTGCGGAAAACTTGGTTTCCTCCATCACTAGGGAAACCCAAGCCTCCCTCCTGCTTTCTCTGGGCCACAGCCATCTTGGTTGGGGTTAATTTGCATACTTGCTCCTGATTGGCTGCTGAGCATGGCTAGTGGGTATGACTGGTGGTGTAGCAGAGGTATGGTTAATTTCCATATTACCCTTTTATTAGATAGGACTAGCAAATGACAATGGCAACAGTATGTATTATAACTTACCCATTCCTATGTTGATTTATATTTATGTTGCTTCCAACTTTTATTTCAAGCCATGTGTCAGTCTTTCTTTTATAGCTCTGGATTTACTTCTTGCTTAGAAAGGTCTCTCCATACCCACACTAATAGAAATTATTACTTTGATATTGTTGGGGAGGAAAAGTTTTACTCTCCTCTTCTAAGTTCTTTTAACTGGTCTAATAATTAAATTGACATGAGACAGATTATCAGGAGAAAAACAAATTAAACTTCTATTCTTCCCGTATACATGGGAGAGACTCAGGAAAAGTGATTAGCTCTTCAAAATGGCAGAAGCTAAGCACCTTAAATACCATCTTTAGCTAAAGGCAAAAAATGACGTTGGGGTTGGGGAGAGGTTACCAGGAAAGGTTACAAGGCTAGGATTGTGCAGACTTAAGTTGAAATCTACTCCATTGATAACAGTTTCTAGAGATGTAGATGTCTTCCTCTTCCTGGTACAATGAGGGATTTTCCCTTACAAACGTTAAGTGCCCTAACACTGCCAAGGTAAGAATGTCCATCCTGTAGAAAATTTTATATGTTATTTGAGCCCAATCTGACAACATTGCCAGGAAGCATTCTTAGATACTCCTGAGAATGACAGTTTTGCAATTTCTTTTATGCACTTGGAATTAAAAGGAGAATGTAAGTGATACCATTATAATAAACCCAGTTGTTAATAACTGGAAAGGGGCAAAGAGGAGACCAAATATTATAGGTATGCCCAGTAAAGTCTGGGTGACATAGGGAAGGTACTTACCTGTCAGTCACACCTGGGAATGGGTCATTTGCCAAAGGAGGCATGGCCACTGAAAGCAGGGAAAGATTTAAGGAACTTAAGCTCCTGAACAAGGGAATTCTCTCTCTTGCTCTCTGGCCTCTTGTGCTCCGGCTTCTGGGCTCTTATATTCCTGCTCACTCGCATGTGGACCTCACACAATGGGCTGATAGACTGTAACTATCCTGTTGTATCAGTCTAGCTCCACTGTGGAAGAAAAATTTTGCATGCTGCCCTTGCTTTCAGCTGCTGAATCACCAGCTACACCTCTTCCAGGCCTAGATTAGAAATGGGACTTTTAAGAAATGGAAGAATGGCCCTATCCAGTTTGACTCAGTGGATAGAGGGTTGGCCTGTGGACCAAAGGGTTCTGGGTTCGATTCTGTTTTAGGGAACATGCCTGGGTTGCAGGCTCAATCCCAGTGAGGTGTGTGCAGAAGGCAGCCAATCAATGATTCTCTCTCATCATTGATGTTTCTACCTCTTCCTTTATCTCCCTTTCTTTCTGAAATTAATAAAAATATATTTAAAGAAAAAGAAAATGAGGGATGAAATTCCATGCAAATAAAACTTTCTACCTCAGAAAATTCTGCCCTCCTGTTAATTACCTGGAAGACCTGAATTAAAGGCCTTGCCCATAATAAGAGATTAGAGGTAACCTCTTTTGACCTATCTACAGGGCAGTTACCCTCCTAGGGTTCCCTGTCAATAATGAACTTTATGCAAAGAAGACATTCAATGTATTTTTTTTTAATAACAATGAAATGTAGGTAGATTAAAAAAGGTGGCAAAGAACATTGAAGTTTTTAAATTGTGAACCTATTGAAGCACTGTGGGTCCAGTTCTCTTGGCTCTTTAGTCTCAGGTTTCCCTTTGGTACTTGGGATTTATAGCCATCTCACCAGGTGTTGTGAAGATAGAGAAGGTGGAGTGTGTGGAGCACTGCCCTTGACAATATAAAGGGTAACCTGTGGTTAATACTGATGAATGCCTTGTGATGAGTCATTCTAGTTGACAGGAGCCCAATTAAAGTCAGAGATCAAGATATCTCATCTTTCATCTTAATTGATGTTGGGTAGGACTGTAAGTTCTAGCCCTGAAAAACTTCCCACCCACTGCTACAACTCTAGATCCAGAATCCCCTACCCCCACTCCACCCTCCAAGTTTGCTCACATACCCTGCTGCTATAGGAAGCTTTTCTAAATCTAAATCACAGAACTTATTTTTTCTCTTCTTAAACCATGTGGCTCTCCATGTGCAGGAAAAGCTTAAGCTCCTTAGCAAAGCTCACAAGGCCAGAGGCCCATCAGCAGACACATCAAGAGCATCCCTACTGGCTTTCCACCCCAGCTCCTTAGATGTGCTGACCTGGTTGGCAGACAAGTGCCTTGTGTTTTTTGTCCAGAACATCCTTCCATTTTCCTCTAGTGTTCCAGGCTGCCTGGTGACTCCTGCTCCATCTTGAAAATCCAGTTTACAAAGCCCATTCCCAGAGATATGTTTGCTAACCCACCCAAACAAAGCTGGTGACTGCCCCTGAGGGCCACCACTGTACTTAATACACACCCAGAGTTAGACCACACGTATCTTGAATGTGTGACATGAGGCTGATTTGGCTATATCGCTGGACTGAGCTAGCTGACCAATTCTGTTTTATATGTTAATCATTTGGTTAGTTGGCACTTTGAGTCCTGGAAGGTAAGGACAGCAGCTTCCTTTCTTTTTATTCCATATCCTGACTACCTGGTTGGGTCTCAGTGACTATCTGGTGACTTGATTTGGGGAGTCCAGTGTAAATGACACCAGTGGAATTGGCCTGGATGGCTGTGGATGTTGCCCTGAGAGTGTGAACATTTGGCCTCTTCCTCTCCAGGTGCTCTCTCTAATCCCAAGGTCTTCAGTTACGGGGTGGAAGCATATGAAGCCTACAAGAAGCAGTCTCTTACCAGTGACATAGTCGATGAGCAGAAAAAGGTTCAGGACGCTGATCTAGTGATATTTCAGGTTTGTTTTCCTCTAATTTTTATACTGAATTAGATTCATTTTATTGATAAACTCTTTCCAAATATTGGATTTCATATTTCTAGAAGTGGTGTTGGTATTTTCAGCACATTTGCACTCTTATTATGCCTAGTTGGGTAAGGAGATCTATATAGCCAATATTGCTCATTCAAAATCCTGACCCCCAAATAAATAGAAGTATTTTGCTTTTACATCATTGGCCCAAGAAATGTCTGATCAGGCATATCATATTGCTTCATTTCCCTCTTTTCCCCACCCAGACAGGCGGGGGCTGGAGGAAAACCAGTGTTATCTATACCAGCAGGTCACATGCAGCTCCTGCCTTAAATATCCTGATCATTAAGAGGAAAATCTATTGTTTCCTGCCTCTCATGGATTGCCTCATCCGATCACCATCCCTGTATTCATTCACAAATTGTTCCAGGGCCAGGATTCACTTCCTAAAGAACTGGCCTAACTCATCAAGGCCACTCCTTGCCTTGATGAAGGTTTGCAGTCAAAGATGTGACCCTAAACTTGGCAGCAATATAAACACTTAGTTTTGAGAGTCATTGGGGTAATGGAAATACAAGTCAAACTAGAAAAAAAAGGGGAATTTATTCTTAGGGCCCTGGTCCCCTAGGTCTCCTGGAACCCAGGACAGAGGGTGGCAAGGGGCAGTGGAAACAGAAGCTCTTCTTTCTCTGATTCTCATCTCCTCCCTGCCTGCTGGATCTGTCCTCCCCTAGCTTCATACCAAGGATGGGAGTCTCTAGATCCAGAATCTCCAAGATGGAACTGATAGGTCCAGATTGTCTGCTTCCCAACCCTAGTGAGGGCAGGAAGTGGGAGAACAAGGCCAACCCTTTCTGGCAGAAGGATGATGGGGCTATAGCAACTCTGGCAACTCAGAACCACAAGCAGCTCTCTCGTTTTTCTTCCTGTCTCCCTGGGGTCAGCTGAGCATCCATGGAACTGGGTAGCTAAAGCAAGCCAAGGGCTGTTCTTTTATAATGGTTTGTTTTGTTTTAACTTTATTTTATTGTTGAGAGTATTAAGTTGTTTTCTTACCCCACCCCATGTCACCTCTCTTCTTCCACCCTCCTTCTCACTGCCTTATACTTTACCAACAGGGTCTGCATTGTTGGTTTATTTGTTTCATTCAGCCTCACTCCTACTGTTACCATGCACATCTCACTCTTCACAGAGCAGTTACTCTGTTTTGGTTCCTCTCTGACCACAATACTGTGAGCTAGGAGTGGCCCTATTTGCAAATTAGGAAAGAAGGTACAGCGAGGTTAAGTAACTTGCCATTATCACACAGAAGTAAGTCATGAAGCTTGGATCAGTGCAAATCCTGAGTTTGAGTGTGAGTTGGAGTGAAAATATGTGAAGCACAGGCCCGCTTTCACCTTTAGTACTGATTCTTATCTGTATCCATCTTAGTATTGGTGGCATTATTGGATATAGTGTCAGGGCTTCCATGAGAACACGAAAACTTTGGGGAGATCTTACCACTGGTGTGGAATCTGAGGGTAAGGCTTTAGCTTGTGTCAAACCTGAAGCTTCTCAGAACCTAACTCAGTCTGATTTCAAGATGCCAGCAGCTCCTCCCGGGCACACAAAGGGGAAGAATCTATTTCCACACCCTTCCGCATGTTCCTTCCATTGTGTTGGCCACCAACTGCTGCCACAGATCCAAGTCTAGCAGAGTTTCCGAGTGCCTCCTCGTCTGCTCAGGGTTCAGATTAAAGAGGCTGTCAGTAGGGAATGCAGAACCACCCGTGATAGCAACCAGGATCATTGTCCATTCTGGTCCACCCCACTCCACCTTCTCAAACCCATAGTGCATACCTCACACTGAAGGGGAAGAAATGTCCTCACTTGTGCTGCCCTGTGGGTTACACTTGCCTGCTCACTCACCCTACAAGAGGGCAGTGGGGTTCCTTCTGAGTCAGCAGATAGACTAAACCAGTGGTTCTCATCCTTTCTAATGCTACGACCCTTTAATACAGTTCCTCATGTTGTGGTGACCCCCAACCATAAAATTATTTTCGTTGCTATTTTCTAACTGTACTTCTACTACTATTATGAATCGTAATGTAAATATCTGTGTTTTCTGATTGTCTTAGGCTCTACAGCAGCAGTTCTCAACTTGTGGATCACAACAGGTGACCTACAGGTTGAAAACCGCTAGCAGGGTCTCCTAAGACCATCGCAAAAAACACAGATAGTTATATTTTATTGTTGGAGGTCATAACATGAGGAAACTGTATTAAAGGGTCACGGCATTAGAAAGGTTGAGAACAACTGGATTAAACCACGGAGCCTAAGACAACCACGGCATTTGTTTGTCTTTGGTGTTGCCCCCAGTTCCCGCTGTACTGGTTCAGTGTGCCGGCCATCCTGAAGGGCTGGATGGACAGGGTGCTGTGCCAGGGGTTTGCCTTCGACCTCCCAGGATTCTATGATTCCGGGTTTCTCAAGGTAGGTGCTGGGATAAGGATCACTATAGACGGAAGGGAGGGACAGAGTGCATCTCATCAAGTTTTATTTCTTGTTTTCTTTTTTAAAAACCAATATTGATTGAGCACCAACTATGGGCAAAGAAAGCTCTGCGCTGCATGTGGGTGAATAAGAAACATTGTTTCTGAAGCCTTGGAGCTTTGTCTCTCTAGGGAGGGGCACAGGCACAACCACAGTGCACTATGTGTATGGCTGTGAGGGCCTGAAGCTTTTGCTAGGAGGATGGTGGTGTTGCCAGAGAAATTAGTGGGCCCAGTGCACATAAGTGGGAGTGGGGTTCTTGGATACCGCTGAAATGGGTTTGCTTAGAAGGTTCCACAGGTGAATGAGATGTTGTGAAAAGCTTTAACATGGAGTTAATTCCTGGGGTTGTAAAGTACAATGCCTCTTAACCCAGTCCTGAAAAGGGGGCAGCTGAGGTTCCAGCAGATCCAAAAGCAAAGCCAGTGTCCAAAGTGTCTGTTCCACATTGCAGCTGGGTCCAGTTCGACATCAGTTGATTAAATTCCATTAGCCTATAGTTTGGGTTCCACATGGCCAAGAGCCACATGGGTGCAAGGGAGGACACTCCCTGCAACAGGAGAGCCAGGAGCCCAGTGCTCCAGGCAGAAAACCAAGAGAGTGTGCATCTTTGTGCAAATGTTTAAATATTCAGGTTTCATGCCCTCGCAGTGGCTCCACTCATTCTGGCCACTTACCTGTTCCCAGGTGTGATTGACAGATAAACATCTTCTCACGTCATTCAGACTTTACTGGGCATGTGTCCAAACTGCCTGTGTCCAGTCCCTTCCCACATCAATCAGCGGGGAACAGATGTGGAGAATGTTAAGTTAGCAAAGCTTTATAAATGACATGCCTCTATTCTCTAGTCTTCCCTTTATTTCTTTCCTGTTAAGTAATAACCAGATTATAACCATGGTATCAAAGTTGACCACGTGCTGCGCAGCACTGACTTTGAGGGGGCTGGCGGCTCTGCTCCCTTTACAGTTCATCTCTTAGAGCTTCCGATGGAAGCTGGTACATACCCAAAACATGGCAGCTATGAATTTCTTACTAAAATACCTGATGATTAAAATTCTAAAAGCTTCAGAAAATAGTGCATATAAGGAAAACACTAAGTCACAAAGATCAAGCTTGGACCAGAAGTGATGCTAACATTTGCTGAGTGGTGCCATATGTGGGCATGGCCTGGCGGCCTTCAGCCCCCAACCTTGGCCTCCCAGGTCTGCGCCCACCTTACCTACTTCTCACCTGCAGCCCTGAACCCACCTTCTACCAGGAGTGGGGAGATCAGACTGTTCCCTCTGATTGCTCCTTCCCTGCCTCTCACTGGGGGCAACTGTCACCTGTACTAGCCTTCCTGGAAGTAGGAGTGTTATATTTGTCCCTCCCCAGATGCCTCTCCTGGTCATTGTAGAGCTCTGTGTCAGAGTCACAGTGACATTTATTTGTCTCCTCCTCTGGGGTTCACATGACACATGTGCTTTCTCTTCCGCAGGGTAAACTGGCCCTCCTTTCCATAACCACGGGTGGCACGGCCGAGATGTACACAAGAACTGGAGTCAGTGGAGATTTTAGATACTTTTTGTGGCCCCTCCAGGTAGCCATTGCACTACACCTCACCCCTCTCCCCACAGCTTCCCCAGGTGCAAAATGAGATGGAACTGAAGCCTGAAACCCAGATCATTTTGACTCCATCTGGATGCAGGAAATTATAACATTTTACTCTTTTTAATTTTTTGACTTAGCAGCACTGAAAAGGTTGGCCAATAAGGCCAACACAAATTATAATGGCAGGCTGCAATAATGTTTGGGTGGAAGCTAGGGAGAAGCCTGGTTAGCTGGAGCCTGCTCTGCAGATAACAGGATTGCCCCGGTGGGGAGTGGAGGGAACCTGGGCAGGTACTGAGTCCACAGAGCTATAGAGTCCTCTACAGGCCTTGCTGCTTGCTTGAAGGCAGCATTGCCCTCCAACCCTGGTGAGAGGTGTTGGGACTTGGCATTCCCCATAGCCTCATGCCCCCCCCCCTATCCCCCACTCCCCCACAGAGGAGGTCCATGGAGCCTGGGCTGTGCCTTCTCCTCAGAGCTCCTCACACAGGTCCCCCGGATTCAGGCCCTACTGTGTGGGTACCACTGGGCCCAGTGGCCTCAGGAATGGTAATCTGCAAAGGGAAAAGCAGTGGGCATGTCAGGTTCAAGCAGTTTGAGGGAAGGATCATAGAACTGCCAAGAGACTCCGTAACTGAGATGGGAACGTTCTTCCACATTATTATAAGGCATGGTTGTCTGGGGAGGAGTGATTCACATATTTAAAAGTTTGTGAGCTCATTTTTAAAATGTGATGGTGATGTGTGGCCTTCTTGCCTCCCACCAACCCTGGTAGGGTAGGCCTGGACAGGATGTAGGTTTTAAGGGAAGGAATGCAGGGAAGGAGAGGGATGTTTCTAGAAAAGAAAAACTGGTCTTCTTTGAGAGGAGATGAAACAGGGATTCCACTTAGTGATGCTCTGAGAAGGAAATGATAATTTATAAGCCTTAACATCTTTCTTCAAGGCCAACTGGTTTCTCATGTGCCATTATCCACACTTAAATTCTTCCTGTTTTAAAAAAAATCTTTACATTTTTTCACTTTGTAAAAGTGCATAACAGAAAAAAGTGCGACTATAAAATACAAAAATACCAAGTCAGTACTCTTTTTTTTTTTAATATATTTTATTGATTTTTCACAGAGAGGAAGGGAAAGGGATAGAGAATCAGAAACATCGATGAGAGAGAGACATCGATCAGCCGCCTCCTGCATGCCCCCCACTGGGGTATGTGCCCGCAACCAAGGTACATGCCCCTGACTGGAATCGAACCTGGGACCCTTCAGTCCGCAGGCCGACGCTCCATCCACTGAGCCAAACCGGTTTTGGCCAAAGTCAGTACTCTTAATTTCACCTTAAAAATAATCATTTTTAATAATGTATATTATTATTAGGTTTATTATATTTATTTTTTTGCATAAGTGGTATACTATAAATGTTGCTTCAAACTTCTTATTGTTTTTATTCAATGAATATCTTGAGAAACCTTCCAGGGTGACACATTATAGCTAGAATAATCTCATTCTAGAATAATCTGTCATATAAATGGATACTAATTTGCCTAGTCAATCAAAACCATATAGTTCAGTATCTGACTCTTTAGCAAAGATCAATGATCAGAATAGAATTTGAAACTACTGTTGACCGAATTCTTCAACTCCCCAGTAATAGCATCCTAAGGTTATAGGGCACTTCGTTGTTTTCAGTTACCCAGTAGCATTCAAGGTTTTCAGTTGTTTTTTTGAAGTTTTATTGTATGCCATCTCCCCCTTTTATTATTCACTTGAATGTTGTATAAGGGTATGGCTTTCAATCAATTCTTCTGGTTCTTTGTGGCTGTAGCATGGCACCTTGCACTTCTGTGGATTTAAAGTGCTCGCCCCCCAGATCAGTTTTGCTCCGGAGACTACATCAGAAGAGGAAAGAAAGCGGATGGTGGCATCTTGGGCCCAGAGGCTGGAGACCATCTGGAGGGAAGTGCCCATCCCCTGTACGCCTCCTTGGTACTTTGGGCAGTAACACTTTGGTCATGTACATATCACGTGAGCAACACGCTAGGAGATGCAAGGGCATGGGAAGGGAAGATGCTGCTGTAATAAAACTCAATTACAAAAAGTTCACTGAGTCTTTTTACTGAGGTATGGGAATGAGTTTCTTCAGCCAGGTCCAAAATTTCTCTAATCAGTAGGTCCTATTGAATTCTATTCTAATACCATTTTTCACCCAAGCTTGCTTTCCTTTCTGATATCAGCCCCCCTCCCTATATTCATTCTTCATGGATAATGTTTTCAGATATTCCACTTAACATTAAGCTGCATTTGTTAATTTGTGTTTGTTTTATTTCATAACTTGAGTTTCTGTTTTTCTCATAGGAAACTTTAATCTTTCCATAGCTAGTGTTTTAGTGCTGTTGGGACTTATTTCTTTCATCTTTTTTTTTTAACTTGTATTATGACTGTGAGTTTTAATTGAACAGCCATTTAAATTATATTTAAAATCACTGAGTGCTAATTACAATGAAAATTTCCAAACAGTAATCTGATGGCTTCCTGTCACGATGCGTGTGTTCATGTTACACCACCCCTCTCACCCCTCAGAGAAGGCAGGGAGAGATGGAGGTGTCTCTGCAAAAACAAGTTAATAGAGATTCAGTCTCCTCCTCCTCCTGCTTCTGATCTTCACCACCACCATTATCATCACCTCTGAGGACAAAGCCTCTGCTTGTGGACAGGGCCCTTCCTTGTTGCCAGTACCCCTGCAGGCCCTCACATGAGACTCGGCCTGCACTCCTCACTGGATTCTCCTCATCAAACACCATCTTGTTGGCATCCTCATCTTCCAACAACTGTTCACCTGTATCCTCTTCCTCCTCTTCCTCAGCATTGTCAGACCTCCACCTGCATTTTCTTCCTGCTCTTCTCCATCGATGCATCATCAAATATGTTTTCACATTCATCTTCTTCCTTTGCATCTGGATCTTCACACTCAGCGCTTTTCTCCTCATTCTTTCGGACCCATTATCCTCAGACTCAAAATTTTCAGGGTCATTTCTCCTAACTTTTTAACACCATTATCTTCTAATTATTTTTTTGCAGCCATCTTTTCCAGAGCAGCCTTTAGATTATCTTTCTAAGACATCTCCCTCAGATCTTTTTGGGGCCATCCTCCTCTTCAGCTTCCTTTTTTTTTTTTAAATCTTCACGTGAGTATATTTTTAAATTGATTTTTTGAGAGAGAGAAAGAGAAAGAGAGAAATATCAGTGTGAGAGAGAACATTGTTTACCTGACCAGGAACCAAACCTGTAATTAAGGTATGTGCCTGAGCAGGAATCAAATCCACAACTTTCTGATGCATGGGATAATGCTCCAACCAACTGAGGAGCCCAGCCAGGCTCCTCGTTATCTTTTTAAATGTATTTTTATTTATTTCAGAAAGGAAAGGAGATGAAGATGGAGATAGAAACATCAATGATGAGAATCATTGATCAGCTGCCTCCTGCATGCCCCCTACTGGAGATTGAGCCCACAACCTGGGCATGTGCCCTTGACCGGAATTGAACCCGGGACTCTTCAGTGCGCAGGCTGATGCTCTGTCCACTGAGCCAAAATAGCTAGGGCTCGTCATCTTTTTGTGAAGCTCATCTTTTTAGGTTCTTTTTCCTGATCCTTCTCTGCAGACTTTAGGAACTGCCTCCCTCAGACTCTCCTTTGGGACATGCTCTCTAGCATCGTTTTCATAAGCATCTTCAAAATCACCCCATCTTTTTTCTTTTCAAATATCTTTTCATATATAGTGTATTTTTAAGGAATTTAATCCAGCACTTATTTCGTTACTCAGATAATTGTCTATAATAGACAATTCATAATTATAGTCATAAGTACAACCTATTAATCCTCCAGTAATGTTAAGTAATGTAGCATAGCATTACTTTTAATATGTCTTTGTTCTAGATTAAGTTTAAAAACTCAAACAGCAATTTTCATTATCAATAAAAAGTTTGAATTTTTTATTTTATTATTTTTTTAAATATATTTTATTGATTTTTCACAGAGAGGAAGGGAGAGAGATAGAGATTTAGAAACATCGATGAGAGAGAAACATCGATCACCTGCCTCCTGCATACCCCGCACTGGGGATGTGCCCACAACCAAGGTATGTGTCCCTGACCGGAATCGAACCCATGACCCCTCAGTTCCCAGGCCGATGCTCCATCCACTGAGCCAAACCGGTTTCGGCAAGATTGAATTTTTTAAAAAGGATGCTAGCCTGGCCAGTGTGGCTCAGGGGCATGCAAGAGGCAGCCAATCAATGATTCTCTCTCATCATTGATATTTCTATATTTCTCCCTTTTCCTTCCTCTCTGAAATCAATAAAAATACTGTACATTAATTTTAAAAAGGATGCTACAAAATAGGTATTTTATAATTTAAGTATTTCTACTTAAAAAACTGTTTTGGAAGCTTAAGGTTTGAATCTCATCTATGGGCAAAGGACCTAAATAGACACTTTTCCAAAGTAAACATACAGATGGTCAAGAGACAAGAAAAAATGTTCAAGGTCAGTAATCACCAAAGGGATGCAAACTAAAACTACAATGAGGTATTAACTTATACCTGCCAGAATGGCTACCATCAATAAATCAACAAGTGCTGGTGAGGATGTGGGGCAAAGGGAACCCTCATGCACTGCTAGTGGGAATGCAGACTTGTTCAGCCACTAGGGAGAACAGTATTGAGTTTCCTGAAAAAAGTAAAATTGGAACCACTATTTGGCCCAGTGATACCACTTCTGGGGATATATCCTAGACCCCCAAAATGCCATAAAAAAGAATATATGCACCTCTGTGTTCATAGCAGTGTGTTACAATAGCTAAAATCTGGAAATAGCCCAAGAGCCTGTCAGCAGATGAGTGGGTAAAAAGCTGTGGTAAATTTACATACTGGAATACTATGGAGCTGTGAAAAAGAAGGAGCTCTTACCCTTTGAGACAGCATGGATGGAAGCAACCTGAGTGCCTGTGATCAGAGTTCACATTCTCCTCATTCTAAATGATAAAGAATGCTATGGCCATCCACCAGGCAATTTTGATGGCAAGAGTCACCAATGGTCATCCATGTCAGTCCCACATCAGTTCCAGTTTCTCCTGATGGCAATACCCTGATTTTCTTTTGGGAATCATGCCCTTTGGTCAACTGTGGTTTTCATAAGGGTCACACCTCCTCAGTACCAAGGAGTGGCACCTGACAGACTTGACCAATGAGTGTCTTGGGCCCCAGAAAATCCAAGCCAAGCAATGAGATGAAACTCAGGAACTCACTGACCTCCTGAGAAAAGAGGCTTCTTGCTTCTGTACTTAGAGCTGTAACTAAGCTGGTCAGGGACCATGACCTAGCACTGCCCTGAAATGAAGCCAACCCTGAGAAAAGCTCACCTAAACTATATAGAGACAACTTCCTAATGACATTTTTGAACACCTAGACCCATCCTTGCTGAAGCTGGAGTTTTTTCTTTAGTTCTACAAGGCAATATGTTGCTATTTTTGCTTAAATGGTTTTAGAGTAACTGAACAATCCTAAATAATTCAAACAGTACAGCTTATATCTACATGGAAATTACTACAGTGAAAACAAAACACAAATTAATTTTGTAATTTGAGTATAATGATATAGAGCCCAGCCGGTATGGCTCAGTGGTTGAGTGTGGGACCTATGAACCAGGAGATCACAGATCAATGCCCTGTCAGGGCACATGCTTGATCCCCAGTTGGGGGGGGGGCAGTAGGGAGTGGGGAGCATGCAGGAGGTTGCCAATCAATGATTCTCTTTCATCATTGATGTTTATATATCTCTCTCCATCCTCTTACCCTCTGAAGTCAATAAAAGTATATTAAAATTAAAAAACATGTAGAGTTTGACTGGTGTAGTTCAGTGGTTGACCTATGAACCAGGTGGTCATGGTTAGATCCCCGTTAGGGCACAGGCCTGGTTGCAGGCTCAACACTCAATAGAGTGTATGTGGGAGGCAGTCAATGAATGATTCTCTTTCATTGTTGATGTTTCTATCTCTTCCTCTCCTTTCCTCTCTGAAATCAATAAAAAATATATATTCTTTTAAAGAACACACAAAGAAGTGTATAAAATTAGACCAAAATTTATAGTAATATTTGTCCAATTTTTTCTTCTCATCAAATGAGTTAAGTACTTAGTGTCTAGTGCACAGAGGAGGTGAATGACTTGAAGAGTGGGCCATAGTGGAGAACTGAGGGAGGCAGCAGAGGGCAGTACAGAGTTCCGAGGTCAATACTAGTTTTGCCAGTAACTGATGGAGAGGCCCTGAACTATCTGATTAACCTATTTGGGCCTCAATTTCCCTTCTATGAAATAAGGGGAGTCTGGTCTTCTATAGTTACTCCACATGATGTATAAGAGGCCAGGAGGCCTTCAGTTCTGTCATGTTGGAATCTTTTCCCTGAGGTCCCAGAAACAGTCTTATATTCTCTGGGATCCTCAATAGTCCAGTCCCAGGGCCGATAATGACTGATGTGTAGACTAGTACAGTATGTCTGATTTCTCTTTGCCTTTTGCTCTTTCTCTCTGTAAAGTGGAAAGATGCAGTGAAATATAAATTCCTACAGTCATTTGTTTCATTAAAAAGGATTAGCACAAAGTTTATCCAGAATCAGATCCTGTGTCACTGGAACTCCTGAACCACTGATGGAAGGCCTGTATTTTTGCTGACTTCTCCCAGGATGAGCTGACAGTATGTCCGTTTTTATTATTATCTCCATTTTTACAGATGGGTAAACAGGGGCTTACAGAGTTGAAGTCACTTGAACACAGTCTTACCACTAAAAGTAGGACTATGTCAAATGAAAAAGTTATTTCTCAGCTTGGAATATGGTGATGCACTTAAATATTTGCTAATAATTTTGTTAGTTGACCAACATACCATTATCTGAAATTATTAGTTAATAAGTCACAAGTGTCTACTTAACTCAATAACACTGATAGATTTTTTCCATAAATACTCTTTTACATCATTGTTCTCTTTTTTTCTACCCAAAATAATAGTAGACTAAAAAGAAGAAAGACAACACAACAAACCATAAAAATAAAGATGACACCAGGACAGAGTCTAATCCCCACCCCAAGACAAGCTAGTATTTGTAAACTCCTAAGCAAATACACCTAGCTTAACAATTTTGGTCTCTGACGCTATATAAATTTGGGGTTGAGTCCAAATTCTGCTACTTACTGACTCTGTGACATTAGGCAAACCACCTGTCTTCTCAGTGCCTCGGTTTTCATCTCTGTAAGATGGAAATGACCATGACCACATGCGCGTTATGTATATGACTTTACAAGTGTCTCTGTGTCAAAGGCGTCTAATGTATTGTACTGCCTGGCATGGAGTATGTGTTCAATAAGCAGTATCTATCATTGACTTTCAAGGCCACATGGGTGTTCAGGGAATACATCAAAGTCGTCTTTCTTTCAGCCATGGCAACACTCCAGGTTTCCAGCCTGCAGGTGGTTTTTATGATGTCTGTCCTAGACATCCTTGCTTTCCCCACCATTGCCAGTGCCTGAGTTTAGTCCTTATCATCTCTCTTCTGGAGATACCAATTGAGATGGAGGAAGAAGTCATTAGTACCTGAGTGTCCTCAACCTCTCTGCCACAGAAGGATTTCATCTTTATCCTCAAAGCTTTCTACCAGCCTGCAGGCAGAGCACAGATCTTTTCAGGTGAGTTCCCAGATTCCAGTGGTTCAAAGATGGGAAGCTGGGAAGAAGGAGATAGGCCAGGTGGGCCAAGAGTGGGAGGAACTAGGTTCACAGTGTGAGAGGCTGCACCATGGAGTAAAAAATACCCACACAGGGCTTTGTTAAGCTTCAAATATTATTCTAAAAGCTATGGATTCAAGGAAAAACAAGACACAGAATTTCTACTCTCCAATTACTCACACTTAAGGCATGTGGATTGCTGAAGAGGAAAAATGGCCACAATGTGTTGCTATGTGCTTTAAATTGCATTCCCTTTAGCATTTTACAGAGGCAGACAAAAAGATTGGAATTGTTTTTTAATAACGTTATTTTAAAAAATAACTTTTAGCTATTGCGTTTTGTTTCTTAGCATAAAAGCCTGGTAAGACTTGATTGACCACATGGAGCCCTGTAAGTTTTTAACTATATATATAAAAGCTTAAGCAACCATTCCAACCATTTGCTCATTAGCTATAATGCACAATGACCACCAGGGGGCAGACACTCTGACTAGTAGAAGAGGGAGACCAATTCCTTGCAGAATCTGCCATAGGTTACTGCTGGGGCACTGTCAGCTCTGAATCTGCTTCACCAGTACCCTGGACCAAGAAAGGAGGGAAGAGGGAGCTCAGTTCCTTAAGGGATCAGCTGTGGGTTATGTTGCTGCTGGGGGAGGGCAGGAAGAGATTAACCAAAGATCTTTTATGCATACTAGAGGCCCCATGCATGGATTTGTGTATAGGTGGGGTCCCTCAGCCTGGCCTGTGGGGATCAGGCTGAAATTGGCTCTCCCACATCCCTCAAGGGGTCCCAGATTGTGAGAGGGTGCAGGGTAGGCTAAGGGACCCCACCGGTGCACAAACCTGTGCACCTTGCCTGATCTCCACCCTTGCCCTTTTCTATGTTGCTCCCAATGAATGTCTCTAAAACACAAATCTGAGCATGCTCTAAGTCCTCTTCCAGCACAAACACCTTCTATTGTTGCCCATTGCTTCCAGATGAAGTCCAAGACCTCCCATGATATGGGCTGACCTACCCCTAGTCTGCTTTCTTGTAAAGACTCCCTACCCTTCCCTTGGCTGTCACAAACTCTGGCACAGTCCACCCTGGGACTCATAGGCCTCGTGCTTCGGGGAAAACTCTCATACGGGCAAGTGCTTTGCCTTCAATGACTCCGTTTCTGCCACCTCTCAAACTCGTCTCTGGAAAACTCAATGCATCCCTCAAAATTCCATTCAAGAATGCCCTGTCTGAAGAATCTTCCTGGCTCACCTCAGTGGAGCTAATCCCCCACCCTCCTCCATGCACATTGATGCCTTAGATTTTGATGATGGTTTACACTGATTCTGGCTGGAATCTGTTTCCCAGAATTGAACAGACAGATATAGCTGTCTAAGCAGGAGTTCCTTCCCATATTGCTACACATATTTTGGTTTCTATTTACTTATTCATTCCTTAGGTCATGAAAATGCATACCAGGATTGGAAACCCGTGGTGCTGGCACATACTACAATACCAATGAACACATGTAGAATGGAAGACAGAAGATGGCTCTGGCCCAGTCTGCTGAGGACGATCTCCTACTAGCTTGGAGCAAGAATAGCTAGGTGTGCCACATCTCTACCCAGGAACCCTCTGCCACCCAGGTTCTTCGGATGTAAGTTAGAAGGTCATGGAGATTGTAAGAAAATGTCTGCAACCAGAGATATACTTGAGGAACAAGGAAAGATTCAGAAAGCTAATCTGGTGATATTTCAGGATTGTGTTTCTTCCTCTCTCTCTCTCTCTCTCTCTCTCTCTCTCTCTCTCTCTCCCTCTCTCTCTCTATTTATCTCTTTCTTCCTATTAAGTATATTTAATACTTCTTAATTTGGGATAAACCAGGTAACTTCGGATTGCAGTGTAGTGTACATACCACATGTATACTTGGTAAATTCATCAAGAAATAGTATTCACAAATCTGATTGCTTAGTCAAACCATTAGAATTACAAATTTTAAATTCCAAGACTCCAGGCCAACTGTGGCTTGAGGGCCCCCTTTGTCCTCTGGGCGACTCAAGAGCGCCCTCCTCACGCCCCTTCCCCCACCCTTTCCATAGCCGCAGGCCAGTTTGCGAGATTATCAAGCTCATATCGGTTTACAACAGGACATCTACCTGACAAGTCTGGAAAATTAAAAAATTAAAAAATCCTCCTTATCTTTGTTTACCTTGGTGATTGTGTTTTGTTTTGTTTTAAATCTGGTTCACAAATTGGTAAGTGGCCTACGTGAGTCAACACCTTCCCAAGATATTGATTCTAATCACCGGGTTTGGCCCGTTCGGAAGTGAAGCCGCTTTCTGTGCGCTGTGCACCTGGAGCACTATGTGTGCATGCCTGCGGAGAAGTGGATGGGCCTCCAGGGCCTCTGGATCTGAGCCCAGTTTGACTCACTCCCAAGGGCTGGAATTGGGCCAGGACAGCCAAGCTGTGCGTATACTGCCCTCTGGGGGCTTTGTCCTCGTAGTAAGCCTCGGTTCAGGGTGTGCTAAGGTCAGTTCATTTAAGGTACTCCCATGTCCTCTGCACACATGGGTGCCTCCCAACTGCACTCCCAGACCGTTTCTAGACACCTAGCCCAGAAGGTAAGCACTTTTTTCATTAAATGCGAATCAGAACAATGGCTAAAGTTTATAGACTGCTCAGTCAGTGCCATGCACTGTGCTACATAATTCATCTGAAGTGTGTCATTAATCTTCACAAGAAGTGTCCCAATTATGCCCCAATTAATTAATTATCTGTCTAGACTTAGTGGGTGACCAGGATTCAGCAATAACGGTCTATCCCCTGGTACTTTAATGTCTAGACAACTGAGCCGAACCGGAACACATGAACACACAGACAGAATTAGTATGCAATAACACAAGGTTTATTTACCTATTCCTAGTAGGTCCCAGGCTCCAGCAAAGGCCACCTGATGATGCACACCAAAAGACGGATGACGAAGACGGAGACAGACAAGTGGCCGCAGTTGGTTCAGGCTCGCACAGCAGAGCAGGGGCTTGTCTCAAGAGCGACATGGAGCCCCCCTCTTATCAGGTAGGAGACTTCTACTGAAAAAGGTCCCGTGCTTTTATAGCTAGTAGAAAACAACTTGTGTCTTTATCATTGTGGGCCAGACCGTGTTCCTTATGCTAGGAGCAGGCCGTTTACATCAAGATAGTGTGGTGTTCACCAATTTGGAAGTTACAGAGTATTGGGGTCTTCACACAGCAAACATTTCACACAATAATTATTTCATACATTAGAGGGGTTTCCTTATGACCATAACATTATTATAACAAGAAGGCTATGAAGTAGCCTTGCAGCTGTTTGCTGGTATTCCTGTAGGTAGATGAAGAATGGGGGCCTGCTTTCACAGCTGTGTGCCAACCTTCTCCACTTCCTGCCTCACCTCTGTGCCAAGCAGCAGCCACTGAGTCCTTGATGATCAGTTGTTAGTTATTGAGTTGATTCTGAATATAGAAACAAAATTAGGATTTGTAGATGCTAACCTATTCTGCCCTAATCACTATCAGTCTAGGACTATCAGGAAAAGCTGGATGACTAGCTGGCAGTGCTTTCTAAGGAGGCCTTCTGAAAGCTGACTGACTGAACCCTTCTGGATGGAATTAAATACTAAACTTTTGCACTATGTTCCCTGCTGTGTGGCAAAATGTGCATATCTATGCTGAGGCTGCAACAGGTGACAAATGCCAAGGAGAGCCCAGTGTCGGCATATCTGGAACAAAGTGCAGCTATGCTAGAATTGCTCCATGAGATTGAGATTAAAGGAAGACCAGGTAGGAGGGAGTGCTCTTTTGAAGGGGAGAAGGTTTTTACTTAGAAAGAAGATTGGTTAGTGGTTCTAAGAACTAAAATCTTGCAGAAGTGAGGGGCTCTCAATGATGCAGTCCTCTGATTCTTCTAGTCTACTGTTGATGCTTTCTATTGAGTTCTTTATAGCAGCGATGTCATTTTTCATTTCTTCTTGGTTCTTCTTTACTTCCTCTTGGTTCTTACACATAAATTGTTGAATTTGTCTTCCATTCTTTTCAGCCACCTTGTGATCATTTCTCTGAATTCTTTCCTTGACAGGTTGCTTGCCTCCATTTTGTTTACTTCCTTTTCTGGTGATGCCTCCTTTTCTTTCATATGTGGGCTATTTCTTTGTCTCTTCATGACATCTCTTCTCTGGCTGTCTGGTTATGTAGTTCTCTCTCTCCTTAACCTAGGCAAAGTCTGACCTTTCTATGAGAAGGTGCAGAGTTCCTCTGAGTCTGCATATTCACGTTGCTTGGGGTTGGTATTCTTGGATTTGCAGCTGTTCGCTGGGCATTGTTGTAGATTCCCAGGATTTTTAGGCTTCCAATAACATCCTCTCTCACCTTCAAGATGGCATGATCTTCATGTCAGAGCCAGTTGTTCTGTGAGGGATTTCAGTAGCAGTGGGGGCTGCCTGGTCAGAGGATCCCTGTCTGGCTATCCCCTACAGTTGAAGTATAGCTGTCCATCAACTCACAAATAAACACACCCTGTGTGACCACACACTCTTCTTTCATTCTCTTACTCACTATCTTGCAGGCTGTTTTCCCATTGGCAGCCATCTTCAACTCCTCTTTCAATAAAATATTTATCAACTTTCTAGGAGAGTTTCTCAGGATCATAGTCTCTACTGATTGGTTGGGGCCAAGGCAGGGAGTCATTAGTCAATGCAGCTGGTCCAAAGTCAGACATTGTCTGGTTTTGCTTCTTTTCTCCATTTTGTTTATTTCCTTTTCTGGTGATACCTGCTTTTCTTTCATATGTGGACTGTTTCTTTGTCTCCCCATGATCTCTCTTCTCCAGTGTCTGGTTATGTAGTTCTCTTTCTCCTGCATTGATGTTTTATGCCTTTACATCAATGCATAAAATACAACACAACAAGGCACAAGGAACTGAACACAAGTGTATTCATAATATTAATAATCCCAAATAAAGGTGACCACCAGAGAAAGGTGAATTAGAGGATAAGAAAAAAAGAAGAAGAGAAAAAAAGAGTACAAAAATGAAATTAGGAAAAAGGGAAAAAGGTAAGAGAGAAAATGAAGAGAATAAGAAAGAAGAGGGGGAAAGCCTCCAATAGAACAGCCACTAATCCCAACAAATGCCAAAAACAAATACTTAGAGATAAGTGCAAACTACGAACAACAATTAATACTAAGCAAGGCAAGGGAAAACAAAAGCGAAAACAAAACAAAAGAGTAAAAACAACAGAATCTCACAAACAAGCATAAAAAACAATATAATAAACAATAAAGCAAACAACAACAAAAGCACAAAAAATTTTGGATAGTGAAGAAAGAGAAGAGAGAGGTATGTATGGACTTGGAGCAGGGGTTTGGAAATTAAATATATAAGTAGGGTGAAATTTTAACGGGGTAAAAAGAAGGAATAGGGAAAATCTAACGCAGGAATAGGGTAAGAAAAACAGGACAACAAAAGGGGAAAAGTGAGGAAGAGATTATTGGCATAAAGGTAAAGTTGAGATAGAGTAAAATGATGCTAAAGGGAAGATGAAAATAGAATGTAGAATACTAATCCCAAAGTAAAATAAAGAGAAAATAAAATGACACTTCATGCCAAAACCAGTTTGGCTCAGTGGATAGAGCATCAGCCTGTGGACTGAAAGGTCCCAGGTTCGATTCTAGTCAAGCGCACATACCTTTGTTGCGAGCATATTCCCAGTAGGAGGTGTGCAGGAGGCAGCTGGTCAATGTTTCTCTCTCATAGATGTTTCTACTCTCTATCCCTCTCCCTTGCACTCTGTAAAAAATAAAAAAATATATATTTTTTTAAAAATGACACTTCTTAAGAAAAGGTAAAATAGTCCTATCTAATAAAAGTGTAAAATGGAAATTGACCATACCAGTGCTACACCCACAAGCCATGCCGACTACTCAATCAGGAGCAAGTATGCAAATTAACCCAACCAAGATGGCTATAGTCACAAAGAGAGCAGGATGGAGGCTTGGGTTGCCCCTGGTTATGGACAAAGCCAAGCTTTCCATATATCCTAGCCAGCCCAAGTCTCTGCTTAAGGCAACAAAGTTTCAATGGCTGCCACCATGGAGTGAGCAGAAGGCTTGTTTCTACTCCAGGCTACAAAGTTTCAATTGTAGAAGATAAATAAATCCCAGTTACCAGGGCTCCCACTTGGGTCACCACAGGCCTCGCACCCAGGCCACCCCATGCCCCAGGGGAACACCCACCCTGATCTGGGACACCCTTCAGGGAAAACCAGCTGTCCCCCACCTGTGCAGCAGGCCTCTATCCTACCTAATAAAATAGTAATATGCAGAAAGAAACATCAATCCTAAATGACTCACAAGATCAGATGGAATTAATTGACATCTTCAGAACATTTCAACCAAAAGCCACAGAATATACATTCTTCTCCAGTGCACATGGGTCATTTTGAAAGATAGACCAAATGTTATATCATAGGAAAAGTCTCTTCAAATTCAAGAAGATAGAAATCATATCAAGCATTTTCTCAGAACCCAATGGCATAGAACTGGAAATCAACTACAATAAAAACAATACAAAGAAATCAAACACATGGAGATTAAACAGCATGCTCTGAAACAACGACTGGATAACCAGAGAGATCAAGGAACAAATAAAAAACATCATGGCAACAAATACAATGACAACACAATACAAAATTTATGGGACACAGTGAAAGCAGCCTTGAGAGGGAAGTTCATAGCTCTATAAGCCTATTGCAAACAACAGAAAACAATGGTAATAAATTACCTAACCCTAAAACTCAAAGAGCTAGAAAGAGAGCAACAAGAACAGCCTAGTGTAAGCAGAAGGAAGGAAATAGAAAAATCAGAGCAGAGATAAACAACATGGAGACCAAAGAAACAATTCAAAAGATCAACAAAACCAAGAGCTTGTTCTTTGAAAGGATAAACAAGATTGATGGACCTCTAGCCAGGCCCACCAAGAAGCAAAGAGAGAAGACCCAAATAAACAAAATCAGAAATGAAAGAGGAGAAATAACAACAGACCCTGCAGAAATACAAAGGATTGTTAAAAAATACTATGAACAACTCTATTCCAACAAATTGGACAACCTGCAAGACATGGACATATTCCTAGAAAAATATAACCTTCTAAAACTCAATCAGGAAGAATCTAAACATCTCACAAGTCCAATAAGTATGGAAGAAATTGAAGCAGCCATCAAAAAGCTTCCAGCAAACAAAAGCCCGGGACCATATGGCTACACAGGAGAGTTTAACCAAACATTCAAGGAAAAATTAAAACCTATCCTCCTCAGACTATTCCAAAATATTCAAGAAGAAAGTACACTTCCAAACACCTTCTATGAAGCCAGAATCACCCTAACACCAAAACCAGATGAAGGCAACACAATGAAAGAGAATTAGAGGCCAATATCTCTCATGAACATAGATGCCAAAATCCTCAACAAAATTCTAGCAAATCGGATCCAGCAGTACATCAGAAAGATCATATACCACGACCAAGTAGGATTTATCCCAGGAATGCAAGGATGTTACAATATCCACAAGTCAATAAATGTGATACATCACATAAACAAATTGAGAGGTAAAAATCACATGGTCATATCAATTGATGCAGAAAAAGCATTTGACAAAATCCAACACCCTTTCTTGATAAAAACTCTCAGAAAGGTGGGAATAGAAGGGTCATACCTCAACATCACAAAATCCATATATAATAAACCCAGAGCTAACATCATATTCAATGGGCAAAAACTAAAACCATTTTCCCTAAGAACAGGAACAAGACGGGGATGCCCACTCTCACCACTCCTGTTCAACATAGTACTGGAAGTATTAGCCATTGCAATTAGACAAGAAGAAGAAATAGAAGGCATCCAAATTGGAAAAAAAAAGTAAAGCTGTCCTTATTTGCAGATGACATGATGATACTGTACATAAAAAACCCGAAGGACTCTATCCAAAAACTAATTGATTTAATAAATGAATTCGGCAATGTAGCAGGATACAAAATTAATGCCAAGAAATCTATGGCATTTCTATACACTAATAGAAAGAGAGAATAAAATAGCATTCCCATTTACCATCACACCAAAAAAATTAAGATACCTAAGAATAGAAGAATCCAAGATGGCAGCATAGGTAAACACCTACACTGTTGCCTTGCACAACAATTTCAAAACTACAACTAAAAGACAGAACGGACATCATCCAGAACCACAGGAAAGCTGGCTGAGTGGAAGTTCTAGAGCTAGAGGGAAAGAGAGGGGCTCACAGAAACGCAGAGGAGCTGCAAAAAGCTGAGGTACAGAGACAAGCGCGCTGAGAGAGCGGGCACTGGAGTACCTGGCTGGCTTTCTCTGGCCGGAGGGAAACAGAGACTCCCAGCGGCATTGAACCCCTTATCTTACAACACTAAACCCCAGATCGAGCCGAAACTCATAAGGAGGACTTTGGACTGTGAAAAGGGAGAGGTGCACAGAAATTTAGGGGAGTTGCAAAAGATCAGAAGGCTGGTGGCGCGCATGGCACTGCGCAGAGGACAGATTGCTGATTGTGCCACTGGCTTTCGTGAGTGGGCGGGAGACAGACCCTCCCAACTGTGCCACTTCTGACTCCACTAAGCCCCTGTTTCAGGCAAAACCCTGGAGACCTAGACTCATGTGGTCCTGGTGCAGGGGAGCTGGAAAGGCAGCGGTCTAGTCTAGAGGCACTGCGGTCGCTTGCGCACAAGGACTGCTCCAGCGATTACCCAATCACGTGAGACTCAGAGGCCATGGAGGGTGGTGCCGACTGGAAGGCAAGGCGGTCCCTTAAGCCCTGAGACTCCACCCATCCCAAGCTCAACAGAGGCTTCTTTGGTTTAGCAAGTCTGGTATCATAAGGCTGAATTCAACACAGAAGTTTCCCTGGCATAGTGAAAATGCCGAGACAAGGAAAGGGATCACATGCAAAAGAAATGGAGGGAAAAAAAACGACTGGATATAGAGTTTAAAACCATGCTTATAAGGTTTTTCAAGAATATGCTAGAAAAGTTGGATAAAGTTAGTGAGAGCCAAGAGGAGATGAAAAAGGACCAACTAGAGACACTGACTGAAATAAAAAATATTATACAGAGTCCTAACAGCAGACTAAAGGAAGGCAAAAATCAAGTAAAAAATTTGAAATATAAAGAAGCAGAAAACACTCAACTGGAAAAGCAAAAGAGAAAAGAATCCAAAAATGTGAAGATAATGTAAGGAGCCTCTGGGACAGCTTCAAGCGTACCAACATCAGAATTGTGGGGGTGCCAGAAGAAGAGAGAGAGCAAGATACTGAAAACCTATTTAAAGAAATAATGACTGAAAACTTCCCACATCTGGTAAAAGAAATAGACTTACAAGTCCATGAAGCACACAGAACCCCATATAAAAGGAATCCAAAGAGGATCACACCAAGACACATCATAATTAAAATACCAAGAGCAAAAGACAAAGAGAGAATATTAAAAGCAGCAAGAGAAAAACAGTTCATTACCTACAAGGGACTGTCAGCTGATTTCTCAACAGAAATGATGCAGGCAAGACGGGAGTGGCAAGAAATATTCAACGTGATGAATAGCAAGAACCTACAACCAAGAATAATCTATGCAGCAAAGCTATCATTCAGAATTGAAGGGCAGATAAAGAGCTTCACAGAGAAGAAAAACCTAAAGGAGTTCATCAACTCCTAACCAGTATTATATGAAATGCTGAAAGATACTCTTTTAGGAGAGGAAGAAGAAAAAGGTAAAAGACAAAAAATTAATAACAACAAATACATATCTATCAACAAGTAAATCTAAAAAGTAAGTGAATTAAAAATTTGATCAACAGAATAAACTGGTGAATATAATAGAATCAGGAGCACAGAAAGGGAGTAGACTGATTGTTCTCAGGGGGAAAGGGATGAGGGGTGTACAGGGAGAGACTGGACAAAAATCATACACCTATGGATGAGGTCAATGGGAGGAAGGTAAGGGCAGAGGGAAAGGTTGGAGCTGGGTGGAGGGGTGCTATGGAGGGGAAAAAAGAGAAACAAATGTAATAATCTGAGTAATAAAGATTTAATTTTAAAAAAGATACCTAAAATAAACTAAGGAGGTAAAAAGATCTAAATACAGAAAACTACAGGACACTAAAGAAAGAGATAGAGGAAGATGTAAACAGATGGAAGAGCATACCATGGTCATGGATTGGGAGAATCAACATCATTAAAATGTCCATACTACCCAAAGCAATCTATAAATTCAATGCATTTCCCATTAAAATACCATTGACGTATTTCATAGACCTCGAAAGAACTCTTCCAAGATTCATCTGGAACAAAATAAGACCCCGAATAGCCACAGCAATCCTGAGAAAAGAATAAAGTAGGTGGGATCTCAATACCAGATTTCAAGCTGTATTACAAAGCAGCCTGGTATTGGCACAAGAACAGACATATAGATCAATGGAATAGAATAGAGAACCCAGATATCCACCCAAACCACTATGCTCAATTAATATTTGACAAAGGAGGCATGAACATACAATGAACCAAGACAGCCTCTTCAATAAATGGTGTTGGGAAAATTGGACAGATATATGCAAAGAAATGAAACTAAACCACCAAGTTACACCATACACAAAAATAAACTCCAAATGGATAAAGGACTTAAATATAAGATGGGAAACCATAAAAATATTAGAGAAATCCACAGGCAGCACAATCTCAGACATATGCCAAAAGAACTTCTTCACTGATACTGCTCCAAAGGCAATGGAAGCTAAAGAGAAAATAAACAAATAGGACTATATCAAAATAAAAAGCTTTTGCACAGCAAAAGAAACCATCAACAAAACAACAAGAAAGACCACTTTATGGGAGAGCATATTTGCAAATGTTATCACTGATAAAGGATTAATCTCCAACATCTACAGCCAACTTATACAACTTAATAAAAGGAAGATAAATGATCCAATAAAAAAAATGGGCAACAGACCTACATAAAACCTTTTCAAAAGATGACAGAAGGAAGGCCAAGAGACACATGAAAATATGTTCAAAGTCACTAATTATCTGAGAGATGCAAATCAAAACAACAATGCGTACCATCTCACACCTGTCAGAATGGCAATCATCAACAAATCAACAAATGACAAGTATTGGTGAGGATGCGGAGAAAAAGGAACCCTTGTGCACTGTTGGTGGGAATGCAGACTGGTGCAGCCACTGTGGAGAACAGTATGGAGCTTCCTCAAAAAACTAAAAATGGAACTCCCATTTGACCCAGCAATCCCATTCTTAGGAATATATCCTAATAAATTAGAAACACCAATCAGAAAGGATTTATGCACTCCTATGTTCATAGCAGCACAATTTACAATAGCTACAATTTGGAAACAACCTAGGTGCCTGTCAGCAAATGAGTGGATCAGAAAACTATGGTACAGCTACACAATGGAATTCTATTCTGCCATTAAAAAGAAGGAATTCTTACCACTTGCAGCAACCTGGATGGAACTAAAGAGCCTTATGCTAAGTGAAATAAGCCAGTCAATGAAGGAGAAACACCACATGATATCACTCATTTGTGGATAATAAAGAACATTATAAACTGATGAACAAAAGGATAGATACAGAGGCATTAAAGCATCAAACAGACTGTGAAATTACAGCAGGAAGATGAAGGAGAGGTGGGGTAGATAAGAGATCAACCAAAAGACTTGTATGCATGCATATAAGCATAACCAATGAACACAAGACACTGGGGGGTTGAGGTATGCCTAGGAGAGCGGTGGGCAATGGGAAGATATGTATACATGTAACACAATAAAATAATTTTAAAAAAAGTAATATGCAGATTGACCATCACTCCAACACACAAGATGGCTGCCCCTATGTGATCAAAAGATCCCGTCCCCATGTGGACACAAGATGGCCACCACAAGATGGCCAGCAGGGGAGGGTATTTGGGAGAAACCAGGCCTGCAAGGGAGGGTAGTTGGGGGTGCTCAAGCCTGAGGGGAGGGCAGTTAGGGGTGACCAGGCCAACAGAGGAGGGAAGTTAGGGGCAAACAGGCTGGCAGGGGAATGGTTAGTGGGTGATCAGGCTGGCAGGCAGAAGTGGTTAGGGTCCATCAGGAAGGCAGACAGGCAAGCAGTTGAGAACCAGCAATTTTGGATTGTGAGAGGGATGTCCTACTGCCTGTTTAGGCCCGATCCTACCAGATTGGAGAGGGAGCAAGCTGGCCTGAAGGACACCCCCCCATGCACTAATTTCGTGTACTGGGCCTCTAGTAGTAGTAATAATACTGAGTGAAAATAAAGATGTAATAATTAAAAAGGTAAAATCAAATGAGGGGAAAAAATTAGTTTTTTAAGTAAAAGATGAAAAAAAATAAAAATAAAAATGTGCAGTAGTGAAAGTCATCCACTTCCTTTACTGTTGTGTTTGGCATGCCTGTCTCCTAGTAAGAATAGTATTGAAGTTCCCCATGTTTTACTTCTCCTCAGTGTTGTAGGTCCTGATTTTCAAGCAGGCAGTACCTTTTTATTTCTTATAGTCCTTTATTTGTGCTTACACAAGTATCAACTTGTGATTCAACCCTTGGGTGGCAGTGTTTCTGGATTGACCTCCAGGTCTATAGGTCCCCTCTAGCTAGTGTTTAGATTTTGTTTTCCCTATGGCACTTAATATCAGTTTGGGAGAAAGGGCCATCACAGAGCTGGTTCTCTGATCCCCACTCCCCACTTTGATCCCAGGTTCCACAAAAACAATTTTCCCCTGAAGTCTCCTAGTGTGTCCCCAATTGGGTGATCCTATGCACTGTGCTCAGCAATCAAAAGCAAGGATCCAAACAGAAAGAGAGGAAGAGAGTCGGCGAGAGAGAGAGAGGCGGGGGTGGGGTGGAGGAGAGAATAGCCAGAGCAAGTGCATGAACCCTGGCGCTGCATGCAAGTCTGCAGTCTCCTTTACGCTTGGGTCCAAGCAGCCATCACACCCCCAAAATCTCTAGGCTGTCCTTCTCTGCTCACTTCAGCTATGGGTTGCTTTTTTGAGTTTCTTTCTTTTTTCTTGTTTTCTTCTTCTTCTTTTTTTTTTTTAATTTAAGATGAGAACAGAACTTGTCTTGAATGTTCTTTCCTGGTCTTCAGAATCATAAAGGTTTAACTGGCCTTTGATCCTGGTACTAACACCTTAAACTTGCATGGCCACAACCTGTGCTGCTTGCCACTGGATTTCTTCATATTGATGTCTAAACCACTTCCATTCCTCCCCCTCCCCATAACTATCTTCGTTGGCCTCAACAAGCTGCTTCTCAAAAGCCTTATTCTGTTCATTCTATATGCAAGCCCCTATCACAGCCATATTCAACCTTTCCATCTCGTAGTACACAGACTAAACGACCATCTAAGGACAAAGAGATGGGTGCCCCTGACTAGTCAGGTATTGCATTATTTTAAAAGTTCTTGCCACACCAGTTGGAAATCGCTGCACTATCAACAGTTCTGCTGGCCTCTATAGACATGTCAGCTTTAATAAAGATCTGTTTATGTAAAAATCAGTAGATACAATGAGAATTGTCTTTTCCTGAAATGTTGCAGATCTGTTACAGCAAACAGAACGGCGACTATCAAGGAAAATTGTCACTCTGGGCTCCTTTTTGACCGCAGTAGAGTTTCTTTTTGTCAACAGCTCTGCATACTCCCTTCCACATTCACGGATCACGCCAGCCCCAATGGACATGGATTTTTCTGGTCACAGACTTCCCCAGGTCCTCCAGCTCCCACAGTGCATGTTTCTCTCTCTCCCAGACCACAGACTTCACCTTATCCCAGATGAAATCTGACTTTTCCGTGAGGGGGTGCAGAACTCCTCTGAATCCACATGCTTGCAGCACTTGGGAACCAGTGTTCTTGGGTTCGTAGCTGTTTGCTGTGTGCTGTAGTTGTAGATTTTCAGGTTTCTGATAACATCCACTTTCCCCTTCAAGATGATGTGGTCTCCACGCCAGAGCTGGTCACTCTGAGAGGGAACCCTGCAGCAGTGGGGGCTGCCTGGTCAGGGGAACTCCATCCACACATCCTCCACAGTCTCCTGGAGTATAGCTGTCCCTTAACTCACTAACAAACACTCCTCGTGCGACCATACATTCTCCCTTTGTTCTCTCACTCACACAGTACAGTGGTACCTCAAGATATGAGTGCCCTAACATACGAGATTTTTGAGATACGAGCAGTCGAGCAAAGCGATTTTTTCCTTTGAAATACGAGCAACATTTGAGATACGAGTAATCGTGTGGATAGGCCGGCTGCACACCACCCACCAGTTTACTGCGACTCGAGCATCTCAGTTTCCCATGCCTCAGTCAGTGTGCTTGTTTACCTTGTTGTCGAAGCATCTTTTGTGCATTTACATACTTTATCATTTTTCTTTTTATAACCATGGGTCCGAAGAAAGCGAGTGGAAAGGTCAGTGAACAGAAGAGGATGATGTCTATTGAATTAAATTGTGAAATCATAGAAAAATATGAGCAAAGTGTGCGAGTGGTACGGGCATAATACTTCAATGATATGCACTGGACTTAAACAGAAGGAGTCGATAAAGGGTATAACGCCAGCTAAGGGTGTCATAATAATTTCTAAGCTCCGTAGTTCTCTCCATGAAAAGATGGAGAATCCACTGATGGTGTGGGTGACAGAGAAGCAGCTTAAAGGAGATACATTAATACAGGGCATCATATGCGAGAAGGCGCGAGCAATTTACAGTGATTTGCTGGAGCAGACCCCGTGCCCTTCCAAGGACAAAGCATCAAAAGACTCATTTAAAGCCAGTAGAGGCTGGTTTGATAACTTCAGGAAAAGGTCCGGCATTCACTTCATCATCAGGCATGGTGAGGCAGCAAGTTCGGATGGGAAGGCAGCTGAGGATTACCTCAAAACTTTTTCAGAACTGATAGAAGCCAAAGGATATATCCCCCAGCATGTCTTCAACTGTGACGAGTAGGGCTTTTCTGGAAGAAGATGCCAAATAGGACTTATATAACGGCAGAGGAGAAGGCGATGCCAGGCCACAAACCCATGAAGGATAGGCTAAATCTCACACTGTGCGCCAATGCGAGTGGCGACTGCAAGATCAAGCCTCTGCTCGTATACCATTCAGAAAACCCCAGAAGTCTTTAAGTCACATAAGATTTTAAAAGATAAACTGCAAGTTATGTGGAGGGCAAACCCAAAGGCTTGGGTCACCAGGCAGTTCTGTGTGGAGTAGGTAAACCTGGTTTTCGGCCCTTCGGTTAAGAACTATCTACAGGAAAACAACCTAACCATGCAAGCCCTCCTCGGCCTCGACAATGCTCCTGCTCACTCACCAAACCTCGAAGATGAATTCCTCGAAGAGTTCAAGTTTATAAAGGTTGTCTACCTACCTCCCAACACCACTCCTATCCTGCAGCCCACAGATCAGGAGGTGATTTTTAATTTTAAAAAGCTGTACATCAAGCACGCTGCTTTGAGGTGACAGAGAACACAAACCTCACCCTTCGAGATTTCTGGAAGAACCACTTTAACATCGTGATATGCCTCAGAATTATTGATCAGGCCTGGCTGGGTGTAACAAAGAGGACTTTGTCCTCTGCATGGAAGAAGCTGTAGCGTGAGGCTGTAGCCGAAAGGACCTTCAAAGGATTTGAACCCGAGGTGCCAGTGGAGGAGGAGATAGTGTCTCTGGGAAAATCCATGGGCCTGGAGGTGTATGAGAGAGACGTGAATGAGTTCATCGAGAAGCACTCTCTGGAACTCACCACAGAGGAGTTACAAGAGTTGCAGTCGCAGCAACATGCGGAGGTTCTCCAAGAAATTGGTTTCAAGGAGGAGCCAGAGGTGGAGGAGATCTCTACAAGTGAGATAAAGGAGATCTTAGGAATGTGGGAGAGGGTGTAACACTTCGTGGAAAAGAAACACCCTGAAAAAGTTGCTACTGGTCGTGCATTAGAGCTGTTCAATGAAACTTGCCTCACCCATTTCAGAAACATTCTGAAAGGGAGGAAGATGCAAACCTCGTTGGACACGTATTTTTGAAATCGGCCAAAAATGCAAAGACCAGTAGCAATTAAGTTCAGTGAAGATTAGTTAAGTTACATTCAGTTTAGGGATAAAGTGTAGCAATAAGAGTGTAACGAGTAGGTAAATACACTTTATAAAACCAGTTTATTCCTTTACATTCTCTTTTATTATGTGTTTATACAATATTTGTCATTTATAAATACATTTTTCTTATTCAAAAACACGTAAGAAGAACAACTGGGGTGGCATTTTGGGGGCTGGAACAGATTAACGGCATTTCAATTGATTTCAATGGGGAGGGGAAAAAAATGGCGGTGGAATAGATGGACGTATCTGGAGCTTTGTCGCTGGGCAGAGGGAGAGAGAGCAGCTGAGAGTCGCACGGGGAGTGTTTGTGGCAAGTTAAGAGTCAGTTATCCTCCAGAAGGTGGGGAACTGCTGGATGGGGCTCTCCTGGCCAGGCAGCCCCACTGCCATGGGTTTTTTCTTGGCTGGAGTCACCAGCGCGAATGCGGAGACCGCGCCATCTTGCAGAGGGAGGTGGATGTCTGTGGCGGTCTGAACGCTGTGGCTGAATTACTAACCGAACAGCCGGGGACCCAGAACACTGCTCTCCAATCGGCACAGACACGCGGCGGATTCAGAGGAGATCCACACGGCACACGGAAAGGTCAGATTTCGCCTGGGATAGCGTGAAGTCTCCTGTCCTGCAGAACAGAGAGGCGCACATTGTGGGAAACTGGCTGCAGGAAAGCTGCCTCTGGAGAGGTCTGCGGAGGTGGGCAGGGCGTGATCCCTAAGTGTGGAGGCAAACCCTCTGAGCTATTGACAGAGGGGAGCTCGGGAAAATGACTTGTTTTTATCTGAGGCAGAGAGACAGCTTGGGAGTAATTACAGTGTCTCGGCTGCAAAATCCCCACAAACTGGCTTTGAGAACCACAGAGTAGCAGGATCTGAGCACAGCCTAGAGAGGTCCTGTGCTTTATCTCAGAGATCAATTCCGAAACACTGCCACCCAGTGGATGACGCATAAATTGACTCTCGCATAACCACAAAAGAATAAAGAGATTAACATCAACAGTGCAACACAGGGAGCGGCAATACCTTCCCTACTGGGAAACAGGAGTGCCAAGCCGAATAATAGTGGAAGTGAATGACCATTCTATTTTTTTTCTTTGTTTTCTTTTAAAAAAATTTTTTTTTCATTTTTACATATTTTAATTAAAAGATTTTTTTTTTCTTTCTGCCTCAATTGATTTTACCTTTTTAATTATTACATGTTTGTTTTCAACTAGTATTATTACTACTAGTATTTTATCTTTTTGGAAAAAAACAAGTGTTATTTTGTTTTCTCTTTATTTTACGTGGAGATTAGAGTTTTACATTCTATTTTCATCTTTCCTTTAGCATAATTTTACTCCAACTCAACTCTACCTTTATGCCAACACTTTCCTCCTAACTTTCCCCATTTTGTTGTCTTATTTCTCTTTCCCTTTTCCAACTTTATATTCTCCCTATTCTTTCTCTTTACCTGGTTAAAATTTCACCCCACTTATATATCTAATTTCAAATCCCCTACTACAAGTCCATACAAACCTCTCTCTTCTTGTCTTCACTAGCCAAAAAGTTGTTTTTCTCTCTATGTCCTTTTGTTGCTATTTGCCTGAACAGTGATTATATAAATTTTTTGAACTTTTTTGTGAGATTGTTTTAGCTTATTCTACTTGTTTTATTTTGCTTTTTGCTTGCTTTGTTTTCTACCTCTCTTTTCCCTCACCTCCCTCGATACCAGTTGTTATTTGCAGTTTGTATTAATATCTAGGTACTGGTTGCTGGCCTTTATTGGGATTAGTGACTGTTCTATTGGAGTTTTCTCCTGACATCTACATTTTGTTCCCCTTTTCTCTCTTATACACTTTCTTTTCTCTCTGACTTGTTTTCTCTTTCTCTTTTCTTTTTCTGCTTCTCCTTTATTTTATTTTATTTTTTGTTCATTTAGTTATTTATTTTTTCTCCCTCTCCCAACCTGATTTTAGCACTTCTTTCCTTTCTTTTTCCCTCAATTTCCTCTTCCTCTTTCTCTACTTACCCCTAATTTGTCTTTCATTGGTGGTCACGTTATTGGTGATTATTAACATCATGAATACATTTCTGTTCAGTGCCTTGTGTGCTGTACCAGGTCGTGTTGTAGTTTGTGCCTTTGAATCAACATCGGAGAGAGAACTACATAACCAGACACCCGGAGAAGAAAAACCATGGGCAGAAGGAGAAACAGCCCGCATATGAAAGATAGGCAGGTATCACCAGAAAAGGAAGTAAACGAAATAGAAGCAGAAATAAGCCTGCCAGAGAAAGAGTTCAGCGAAATGATCATAAGGTGGATGAAAAGAATGAAAGACAAAATCGACAATCTGAATAAGAGCCAAAAGGAAATGAAGAAGAAGCATGAAGAAATGCACAAAGAAATAAAACATGACATCACTGCCTTAAAGAACTCAATAGAAAGCATCAAAAGTAGACTAGAAGAAGCAGAGGGTCGCATCAGTGAGCTAGAAGACACTGTAGGAAAAAATACAAATGTACAGCAGCTTCTAGAAAAAAAATTAAAAAGCAAGAGGAGAGCCTAAGGAAACTTTGGGATAACACGAAAAAAAACCCAACATCCACATAATTGGGGTTCCAGAAAGAGTGGAAACTGAACAAGGATTACAGAACCTGTTTGAATAAATAATGACAGAAAATTTCCCCAATATATGAAAGGAAAAACCCACACAAATCCAAGAAGCTCACAGAGTCCCAAGCAAAATGAACCCCACAAAACCGACACCAAGGCACATTATAATTAAATTGGCAAACAGCAACAACAAAGCAAGAATCTTAAAAGCGGCCAGAGAGAAACAGAAAGGTACCTACAAAGGAACCCCCATAAGACTAGCTACTGATTTTTCAACAGAAACTCATCAGGCCAGAAGAGAATGGAATAAAATATGCAAAGTCATGCAAAGGAAGGTTCTGAATCCAAGAATACTGTACCCTGCAGGCTTTCAATCAAAATTGAAGGTGAAATCAAAAGCTTCACAGACAAAAAAGGACTAAGAGAATATATTACCACCAAACCAGCAATGCAAGAAATGTTAAAGGGTCTGCTGTAATAAAAAGAAATAGGAAGTGAAGAAGGAACTCTGGGCTAAAGACTAAAAATGGCGATGGATAAATACCTATCAATAATAACTTTAAATGTAAATGGATTAAATGCTGCAATCAAGAGATATAGGGTAATTGATTGGATAAGAAAACATGATCCACATATCTGCTGTCTACAAGAAACCCGCCTCAGGAAAAGAGATGCACACAGACTGAGGGTGAAGGGATGGAAGATGGTATTTCAGGCAAATGGAAATGAGAAAAAAGCTGGGGTTGCAATACTTATATCTGACAAATTAGATCTCAAAGTGAAGGACATAACAAGAGATAAAGAAGGCCACTTCATAATACTAAAGGGAACAATCCAACAAGAAGATATAACTCTGGTAAACATATACGCACCCAATATAGGAGCACATAAATACATAAAAAAAACTCCTGGAGGGTATTAAGGGAGAGATTGACAGCAATACAATCATAGTAGGAGACTTTAATACCGCACTGTAACCACTGGACAAATCCTCTAAACAAAAAATCAGCAAAGAAACATCAATCCTAAATGACTCACTAGATCAGAAGGAATTAATTGACATCTTCAGAACATTTCACCCCAAAACCAGAGAATATACATTTTTCTCCAGTGCACATGGGTCATTTTCAAAGATAGATCATATGTTGGGTCATAAGAAAAATCTCTTCAAATTCAAGAAGATAGAAATAATATCATGCATTTTCTCAGACCACAGTGGCATAAAACTGGAAATCGATTATAATAAAAACAATAGAAAGAAATCAAACACATGGAGACTAAACAGCATGCAATGACTGGGTAACCAGAGAGATCAAGGAAGAAATAAAGAACATCATGGCAACAAATGACAATGACAATACAACAATACAAAATTTATGGGACATAGGGAAAGCAGTCTTGAGAGGGAAGTTCATAGCCCTACAAGACTACTGCAAAAAACAGGAAAGAATGGTAATAAATTACCTAACCCTACAACTCAAAGAGCTAGAACGAGAGCAACAAGATAAGCCCAGTGTACACAGAAGGAAGGAAATAGTGAAGATCAGAGTGGAGATAAACATCTTGGAGACCAAAGAAACAATTCAAAAGATCAACAAAACCAAGAGCTGGTTCTTTGAAAGGATAAACAAGATTGATGGACCTCTAGCCAGGCCCACCAAGAAGCAAAGAGAGAAGACCCAAATAAACAAAATCAGAAATGAAAGAGGAGAAATAACAACAGACCCTGCAGAAATACAAAGGATTGTTAAAAAATACTATGAACAACTCTATTCCAACAAATTGGACAACCTGCAAGACATGGACATATTCCTAGAAAAATATAACCTTCTAAAACTCAATCAGGAAGAATCTAAACATCTCACAAGTCCAATAAGTATGGAAGAAATTGAAGCAGTCATCAAAAAGCTTCCAGCAAACAAAAGCCCAGGACCAGATGGCTACACAGGAGAGTTTAACCAAACATTCTAGGAAAAACTAAAACCTATCCTCCTCAGACTATTCCAAAATATTCAAGAAGAAAGAACACTTCCAAACACCTTCTATGAAGCCAGAATCACCCTAACACCAAAACCAGATGAAGGCAACACAATGAAAGAGAATTAGAGGCCAATATCTCTCAACAAAAAATCAGCAAAGATGCCAAAATCCTCAACAAAATTCTAGCAAATCGGATCCAGCAGTATATCAGAAAGATCATACACCATGACCAAGCAGGATTCATCCCAGAAATGCAGGGATTGTACAATATCCGCAAATCAATAAATGTGATACATCACATAAACAAATTGAGAGATAAAATCACATAGTCATATCAATTGACACAGAAAAAGCATTTGACAAAATCCAACACCCTTTCTTGATTAAAAACTCTCAGCAAAGTGGGAATAGAAGGAGCATACCTCAACATCATAAAAGCCATATATGATAAACCCACAGCTAACATCATACTCAATGGGCAAAAACTAAAACCATTTCCCTTAAGAAGAGGAACAAGACAGGGATGCCCACTCTCACCTCTCCTGTTTGACATAGTACTGGAAGTATTAGCCATTGCAATTAGACAAGAAGAAGAAATAAAAGGCATCCAAATTGGAAAATGATTTCAATGGGGACATTTGCTTTGAGATAGGAGCAACGTGATATATGAGCAAGGTTATGGAATGAATTAAACTCGTATCTCGAGGTACCACTGTATTTGAATGAGTCTACTTCTGGTATTTGAATGGGCCTATTTCTGGGAGATTTATTCTGGTCCTTTGATCTGTGTCTTTTCTTTCACCAACATTGTCTTGATCTTTGTCAATTTGTGGAGTTTTGAAATCAGCTAATGCCAGTCCTCTTTTGCTCTTTTTTTTATTGTGTCGGCTATTCTGAGGTTTTTTTTTGTTTGTTTGTTTGTTTGTTTTCACCTTTCCATATAAATTTTTAAGATATATTTTGTTGATTTTTTACAGAGAGAAAGGGAGAGGGATAGAGAGCTAGAAACACCAATGAGAGAGAGACATTGATCAGCTGCCTCCTGTACACCCCCTACAGAGGATGTGCCCACAACCAAGATACATGCCCTTGACCTGAATCAAACCTGGGATCCTTCAGTCCTCAGGCCGACACTCTATCCACTGAGCCAAACCAGTTTGGGCCCATATGAATTTTTGAAACAGTTTCTCAGTATCCACAAGTAGCTTGCTGGGTTTTCATTGCTATTGCATTGAACTTATATGTAAACTTGGGAAAAATTGACATCTTAACAATAATTATTTTTCCAATCCATGATTTTGGAATATCTCATTTATTTACTCTTTTTTGATTTATTCATCAGAGTTTTGTAGTTTAAACATAAAGACCCTGTGCATATTTTATCATATTTGTAGCTATTTCATTATTCAATGCTAATATAAACAGTATTAAATTTTAATAGTTCACTACAGGAATAAAAGAAAGTCATTGACTTTTGTACATTAACTTTGTGTCCTAGAATGTTGCTAAAATTAGTAATTGTCTCAAGAAATTTTTGTTGTTATTCTTTTTTTGCTAATTCTCTTGTATATTTACATAGAAAATTGTGTCATCTGAACAAAGTTTTATTTCTCTCCCTTCCCAACCTGTATACTTTTAACTTCCTATTTATGTTTTAATGCACAAGCTAAAATTTCCAGTACAATGTTAAAAAGGAGTGACCACAGGAGACTTGCCTTATTCCTAGTCTTGAGGGAAAACTATCTACTTTTCATCATAAAGTATGTTGTTACCAGAAGGATTTCATATATTCCTAATCAAGGCAAGGACATTCCCCATTCTTCCTGGTTCTCTAAGAGTGTATTATGAATGGGTGTTGGATTTACTCAAATGCTATTTCTGCATCAATTGATATAATGACAAGACTTTTTCTCTTTAGTTTATTGATGTGGTGGATTGCTTTAATTGATTTTCTAATGGAAACTAGCCTTGCATATCTGGAATAAATCCCAATTGATAGTGATGTGTAATTCTTTGTATACTTTGTTGGACTGGGATTTGTAATATTTAGTTGAATAATTTTGCATCTACATTTATAAGAATTATTGTTGTTTTCTTATTCTTGTACTGTCTTCACTTGATTTTGATATTATGGTAATGCTGACCTTCTAAAATGAGATAGGAAATAAACTCTCTGCTATTTTCTGAAAGAGATTGTGGAGAATTGGCATAATTTCTTTTGGAAATGGAATTCTAAAAGAAATGGAAACAATCTAAACCTGGTGGTTTCTCTTGTAAAAGGTAATATTATTTTCAAATTTTTAGTCATTATAGGCATACTCAGATTATCTATTCTCCTTTCGTCAGTTAAAGTGGTTTGTGTCTTTCAAGAAATGGGTCCACTTCATCTGAGTTATTAAGTTTGTGGGCACAGAGTTATTCATAATATTCCCTTGTGACCCTTTTAATGTCCAAAGTCAGTAGTGATGACCTCTTTTTTATTTCTAAATTTAATTAATGTATTCTCTTTATTTTTTTCCCTTCATTAGCTTGGCTAGAACTTTACCAATTTGATGGCTGGTTAAAAGAATATGCTTTCGGTTTTATTGGTTTTTCCCTATTGATTTCCTGACTTGAAAATCAATAATATATACCCTAATTTTTCTTTTTTTTAAAATAAATCTTTATTGTTCTGATTATTACAATTGTTCCTTTTCTTTCCCCCCATATCTCTCCTCCACCTGGCTCCCACCCCACTCTGTCCCCTTACCTCCCCCTACTGTCCTCATCCATAGGTGTATGATTTTTGTACAGTCTCTCTCTGCACCCCACTTCACGCCTTTCCCCCCAAGAATTATCAGTCCACTCCCTTTCTATGCCCCTGATTTTATTATATTCACCAGTTTATTCTGTTTATCAGTTTTCAATTCACTTGATTTTTAGATTCACTTGTTGATAGATATGTATTTGTTGTTCATAATTTTTATATTTACCATTTTCTTCTTCTTTCTCTTCTCAAAGAATACCTTTCAGCATTTCATATAATACTGGTTTGGTGCTGATGAACTCCTTTAGTTTTTTCTTATCTGTGAAGCTCTTTATCTGACCTTCAATTCTGAATGATAGCTTTGCTGGATAGATTATTCTTGGTTGTAGGTTCTTGCTATTCATCACGTTGAATATTTCTTGCCACTCCCATCTGGCCTGAATAGTTTCTGTTGAGAAATCAGCTGACAATCTTATGGGTGCTCCCTTGTAGGTAACTAATGTTTTTCTCTTGCTTCTTTTAATATTATCTCTTTGTCTTTTGCTCTTGGTATTTTAATTATGTTGTGTCTTGGTGTGGTCCTCTTTGGATTCCTTTTGTTTGGGGTTCTGTGCACTTCCTGGACTTGTAAGTCTATTTCTTTCACCAGGTGGGGGAAGTTTTCAGTCATTATTTCTTGAAATGGATTTTCAGTATCTTGCTCTCTTCTGGGACCCCCATAATTCTGATGCTGGTATGCTTGAAGTTGTCCCAGAGGCTCCTTACACTATCTTCACATTTTTGGATTCTTTTTGCTTTTTGCTTTTCCAGTTGAGTGTTTTTTGCTTCTTTGTATTTCAAATCTTTGACTTGATTCTTGCAATCCTCTAGTCTGCTGTTAGATTTCTGTATAATATTTTTTATTTCAGTCAGTGTATGTTTAATTTCTAGTTGGTCCTTTTTTCATCTCCTCTTGGATCTTGCTAAATTTATCCATCTTTTCTAGAAAATACTTGAAAAACCTTATAACCGTGGTTTTGAACTCTATATCCAGTCATTTGTTTTCCTCCATTTCTTTCGTTTGTGATCTGTTCTTTTGTGTCCACATATTTTGCTGCTTCCCTGAGTTGGTAGAGTAGCTTTGTGTGCTAGGTGTCGTATATGGCCCAGTAGCTCTGCCTCCCTAGTTACCTGAGGTGGACACTCTTGGTGCACCCCTTTGTGAACTGTGTGTACAGTCTTGTTGTAGTTAATTCTTAATTGTTATTGGTATCAGTGGGGAAAATTGACCTCCAAGCCAATTGGTTGTGAGGATCAGCTGTGTCTGAGCATGTGCGCTTGCCTCCAGACTTCTGCTTTTCTTGAGAGAGCTTCTGGATCTCTGCCTTTCTGGTTGCCCTGAGTTTCTATGCACTCTAGGGATCCGTATGAGTCTGGGTCCTCAAGGTCTTGCCCGAAACTGGGTTTCAGTGCAGTTGGACCTGGATTTCAGTGCTTTTGTGAGGTGCTGTTTTCCTTCCCCTAGAGCAGTGGTTCTCAACCTTTCTAATGCCATGACCCCGCAATACAGTTCCTCATGTTGCGGTGACCCCAAAACAAAAAATAATTTTGGTGGCTACTTCAAAACTGTAATTTTGCTACAGTTATGATTCGGAATGTAAATACCTGATATGCATTATGTATGCTCGTGGCTACAAATCAAACATAATTTAAACATAGTGATTAATCACAAAAACAATATTTAATATGTTGAGAAATATTTATTACTAATTCCATGGCATAGCATGGGTTTAAATATAACAACAGTAATATAACAGTAAACAACAGTGCAATATTTTGCAACAGTATGCTGCCAAATTCAGTGAGATGGTTGTGGTTGCTTCTTGCTTACCATTTCAGAAATTCTTGGGGCATACTTTGCAAGGGCACAGCGAAGATCATTTTCCACAACAAGTCTACTTCGGTATTTAGACTTGATTCCCAGCAAGCTGGAAAACCCTGTTTCACAAATATATATTGTTGGAAAAGGAAGAAGAAGGCGCAGCACCATCTCAGACAGAATAGGATATAACTGTAAACACTTAATCCAGAATTTTGTCAGTGGCATCGTAGAGAAATCTGTTCTCGCTGCACCATTGTTAGTTAGGTCAATGAACTCTTCTTGTGCTGTCTCCGGAACATCTTCAACTTCCACTGTGAATGGACTTCTGGCAAGTGCAAATGGGGTGTCAGGTAGATTAGGAAAGTATGATGAAATTTCGTCTGCAAGCATGTGCAAATGTTCTTTCACAGAAGTTATCATCATAATTTTTTTGTCTGACTCAATGTCATGTTCCTCAAAGAAGGCAAATAATGTAGGAAACATGTAAATTTTATTTTTATCCAATTTATTTTTCCAAAGCTGAAGTTTCATTTGGAATGATCTAATTTTTTCGGACAAATCAAGGCACATTGCATTTGGTCCTTGCAGTGATAAATTTAAGTCATTCAAGATGACAAAATGTCCACCAAGAAAGCTATTTTCTGCAGCTCAGTTTTATCGCTAAAAAGTGCTTCAAATTACGGTCTTGCTTTCTGATTAAAAAATGTTTTCAGTTCATCATGAAGCTCAAAGACACGTTTTAAAACTTTTCCTCTTGACAACCATCTGACTTCAGTGTGAAGTAACAGAGCATTGTTTGGCACATCTAGCTCGTTGCACAGTTGCCAAAACAGCCAACTGTTTAACAAAATTGACACATGTTATGACGCTTTTCATTACTTCTTGTAAATCTTGCGGCAGTATCTTAGTCGCTAATATTTGGCGATGTATCGCTTTTGGCGAATCATTTTGTACCAAACGTTGAAATCCTGAGCAACATCCTAGCATAGCAGGGGCACCATCTGTACAAACATCGCAAACCTTTTCCCAGGAGATGTTATGCGTTTTTAGAAAAGAACCAACTGTGTCAAAAACATCATGTGTAGTTGTTGTTGTTTCAAGCTGTTTGCAAAAAGTCGCCATCATTAATATACCTCGCATAAACCAATAACTGTGCACAGTTTGCCACATCTGTACATTCATCAAGCTGGATACTGAATATTGGTAGTGGTGCAGATTTAATTTCCTGGATCACCTGATCAAGAATATCGGCAGACATGTCCTCTATTCTTCTGTGGACAGTGTCGTTAGATAAGGAAATTGCATTCAATTTCTGAACATATTCATTTCCAATTATCACTCGAACTATGTCCTTTGCAGTTGGCAACAGTAAATCCTCATTAATGGTGTGAGGTTTCATAGCTCTGGCGATTCTGAGTGCCACCAAATATGACGCTTCAACAGCTGCTACATTGTGTTTGTGGTACCTGGCCACCAGTGTCTAGATTTCTTGAGTCCATCAGCTTTGCTTCTAAAATAGTCGATATCCTTGCCAGCAAAGCTTGGATGCTTGCTATCAAAATGGCGTTTTAGTTTGTTCGACTTCATAGATTCAGCTGAGAGAACTTCACAACAAATAACACATTATGGTTTCTCAATTCCTGCTGTAATTATTGAGGTAAAACCATACTGCAAGAAATCCTCAGTGTATTTTCTTTTCCTAATATTCTTGTCTACATGATCCAATGTCATGAGACGGTTTGCTAAAAAGTAAATAAATAAAAGATGGTTGCGTCTAAAATTTGTTAAAGTTTCCTATTATTTTCTATTCCCTGTGTTGGTTTCTATTACACACCTGTTACTATGACCAGGGGTTCGTATTCACATGCTTAACTAATGGATCTGTTTTTTTTCCGATTAGTGGCAAGTTTTCTATATAGAACAGTGTGAACTATGTCATAGGATACACTGCAGTTTCTGCACAGCATGGCATCTTTCAGGGCTCTTTCACACTATGAAATGGCGGTTTCTGCTGTGGAATCCACATGTCATTTATTTCAATGGAAGACCCGTGAATTCCGCAGAGGAGAGATCCCCTGTATGACAGAAATCCAGTTCTGGTGCATGTCTCTAACTCTTATTCAAGTCAATGGGAGGCCGCAACAGATTCCGTTCAAATATAGAGCATGTTGCTTAAATTTTTCCGCCCTAGGAAAAAGCCTACTGAAATAGGTTTTCAGTATCTTGCTCTCTCTCTTCTGGCACCCCCACAATTCTGATGTTGGTACACTTGAAGCAGTCCTAGAGGCTCCTTACATTATCTTCACATTTTTGGATTCTTTTCTCTTCTTGCTTTTCCAGTTGAGTGTTTTCTGCTTCTTTATATTTCAAATTTTTGACTTGATTCTTGCCTTTCTCTAGTCCGCTCTTAGGACTCTATATAATATTTTTTTTTTATTTCAGTCAGTGTATGTTTAATTTCTAGCTGGTCCTTTTTCATCTCTAGTTGGATTTTTCCATCTCTAGTTGGTCCTTTTTCATCTCCTCTTGGCTCTCGCTAACTTTATCCAACTTTTCTAGGATATTCTTGAAAAACCTTATAATCGTGATTTTGAACTCTATATCCAATCGTTTGTTTTCCTCCATTTCTTTTGTTTGTGATCCCTTCCCTTGTCTCGGCATTTTCACTATGCCGGGAGAACTTCTGTGTTGGATTCAGCCTTTTGATACCAAACTTGCAAAACCAAAGAAGCCTCCCTGTTGAGCTTGGGATGGGTGGAGTCTCGGGGCTTAAGGGACCGCCTTGCCTTCCAGTCGGCTCCGCCCACCACGGCCCCTGAGTCTCATGTGACTGGGTAATCGTTGGAGCGGTCCTTGTGCGCGTGCCTCTAGACTGCTGCCTTTCCAGCTCCCCTGCACTCCAGGACCACATGAGTCCAGGTCCCCAGGGTTTCACCCGAAACAGGGGCTTAGTGGAGTCAGAAGTGGCACAGTTGGGAGGGTCTGTTTCCCGCCCACTCAAGAAAGCCAGCAGCACAATCAGCAGTCTGTCCTCTGAGTGCAGTGCCGTGCGCGCCACCAGACCTCTGAACTTTTGCGACTCCCGTAAATTTATGTGCACTCCTCCCTTTTCACAGTCCAAACTCCCCCCGTATGAGTTTCGGCTGGATCGGGAGTTTAGTGTTGTAGGATAAGGGGTTCAATGCCTTTGAGAGTCTCCGTTTCCCTCCTGCCAGAGAAAGCCAGCCAGGTACACCAGCACCCACTCTCTCCACACGCACGTCTCTGTACCTCAGCTTTTTGCAGCTCCTTTGGGTCTCTGTGAGCCCCTCTCTTTCCCTCTAGTTGTAGAATTTCCACTCAGCCAGCTTTCCTGTGGTTCTGGATGATGTCCGTTCTGTCTTTTAGTTGTAGTTTTGAAATTGTTGTGCAAGGCAGCAGTGTAGGTGTTTACCTATGCCGCCATCTTGGATTCTCCTGACCTGTTTATTTTTTAATAGTGTATTGTTTACTTTTCATTTATATTTGAGTTTTTCAGTTTTACTTCTATTATTGACTACATCAATTATCATTGAGTAGAAGTTTCATTCCATTGTGGTCAGAAAAGATATTGTATATTACTTCAATCTTCTCTAATTTATTGAGACTTGTTTGGTCTAAAATATGGTCTATTGTGAAGAAAGTTCAATATGCACTTACGAAGTGTATATTTTGCTGTTGTTGAATGGAGTGTTCTCTATATGTCTATCAGGTGTAGGTGATTTATAGCATTGTTCAAGTCTTCTATTTCCTTGCTAATATTCTGCCTAGTTCTATCTTTTATCGAAAGTGGAATATTAAAATGTTCAACTATTAATTTAAAACACACTATTTTTTTCATTGTGTCAATATTTGCTTTATATATTGCAGGAATTTGTTGTTTTGTGCATATATGTTCATAATTAAATCATAAGGAATTGACTCTTATTAGCATATAATGTTCTTTTTGTGTCTTTTAACAATTTTGGAGTTAAAATCTGATATTACTATAGCCACCGTAATTTTATTTCAGTTACCATTTGAATGGAAGTCTTTTTGTATCACTTCACTTTCAATCTATTAGTTTTTTTTTTAAATCTAAATTAAGTCTCTTATAGATAGCATATAGTTCAATTATATATCTTTTTAAAAAATATTTTTAATTATTGACTTCAGAAAGGGAGAGAGAGATAGGAACATCAGTGATGAGAGAGAATCATTGATAAGCTGCCTTCTTCACACCCCCCACTGGGGATCAAGCCCACAACTCAAACATGTACCCTGACCAGGAATTGAACCCATGACCTCCTGGTTCATAGATTGATGCTCAACCACTTAGCTATGCTAGTTGGACAATCATATATCTTTTTAATCCTCATCTGATGATATGCTTTTCATTGATTTCAGAGAGAGAAAAAGAGAGAGAAGGGGAGGAAGAGATAGAGAAGAATAAGGATCATTGATTGGCTGTCCCAGACACGTGCCTGACCAGGAATCAACCCACAATCTGGACATGTGGCCTGACCGGGAGTTGAATCCATGGCTCTTCAGTGCACGGGATACACTCTAACCACTGAGCATTACAGACAAGGCTAGGTCATATTTTTTAAATTTAAATTCTTTATTGTTGAAAGTATTGTATATGTCTCCTTTTCCTCTCATTGACATCTCCCCAGCCACTTCCACTCCCAGCACATATCCTCAGCCCCCTACTGTCTGTGTCCATACTTATATGCATGCATACAAGTCCTTTGGTTGATCTCTTACTCCTCCCCCTCCCCTGCCTTCCCTCTGAGGTATGAGAGTCTGTTTGATGCTTTCATGTCTCTGCATCTATTTTCATTCATTATATTCCACAAATGAATGAGATTGTGTGATATTTATCTCTCTCTCAAAGGCTTATTTTGTTTAGCATAATGCTCTCCAGGTCCATCCATGCTGTTGCAAATGGTAAGAGTTCTTTCTTTTTCACAGCAGCATAGTATTCCATTGTGTAGATGTACCACAGTTTTCTAATCTACTCATCTGTAGATGGGCACTTAGATTGTTTCCAAATCCCAGCTATTGTAAATTGTGCTGCTATGAACATGGGGGCGGGGGATATATCCTTTCTGATTGGTGTTTCTGATTTTCTGAGGTATATTCCTAGAAATGGGATTACTGGGTCAAATGGGAGTTTCATCCTTCATTTTTTGAGGAAACTCTATACTGTTTTCCACAGTGGCTAGCCCAGTCTGCATTCCCACCAGTAGTGCATGGGGATTCCTTTTTCTCCACATCCTTGCCAGCACTTGTCATTTGTTGATTTGTTGATGATAGTTATTCTGACAGGTGTAAGATGGTACTGCTAGGTCATATTTTTAATCCATTCTGCCAACCTTTTCTTTTCTATTAGAGTTTAATCTATTTACATTTAAAGTAATTAAGGAGAGGCTTATTTATGCCATCTAGCTATTTGTTTTCTGTATGTCTCATGGTTTTTCATGTTCCTCACTTTCTCCATTATTGATTCTGTTAGGTTTAATCAAAATTTTTTTTAGTGAATCATTTTAATTACCTTTTCATTTCCTTTTTTGTATAGTCTTCAGATATGTTTTGTGGTTACCATTGGGGATTTTACTTAATGTATTAAATTTAAATTAAGCTATCCTGAGTTGATACAAACTTCACTTCAAAAGAATAAAAAACTTGCTCCTATATATCTCCATTCTCCCTCATTTATGTTTTCACAAATCATATCTTTATACATCATGTGTCTGATAACATAGATTTTAAATTGATTTTATGCATTCATCTTTTTAATCATGTAAGGAATAAAAAGTGGGATTACAAATCAAAAATACAATAAAACTTGCTTTGTATTTGCCAATTTATATGGCTTTATTAGAGATATTTATTTCTTATATTGCTTTGAGTTACTGTTGGTTGTCCTTTATTTTAATCTGAAAAACTCCCTTTAATATTTCTTGAAGTTCTGGTCAAATGGTAAAGAGTTCAGATTCTGTTTATTTGATAGTCTTAATTTCTAAACTACATTTGCAGGACACCTTTTCCAGATATAAAATTATCAGTTGACATGTTTTTCTTTCAGTACTTTAAATATGTTATCCTGCTTTCTTTTTCTTCTTCTTTTTCTTTTTCTTTTTTTTACCTCCAGGGCTTTTGATATGTCAGCTGTTAATCTTATTTCTCTCTTGTTGCTTTAAAAATCCTCTTTGTATTTGTCTTCCAATAGTTGAATTATAATGTGAGTCTTTTTGAGGTTATCCTACTTGGAGTTATTAAGCATCTTGGATTTTTAGATTCATGAGTTTCATAAAATTTCATCAGTATTGAGCAATTATTTTTTCAAATTTTCTTTCTACCTCTTTCAATCTTTCTTTTTCTGTTCTCTTTTAATCTTTCTTAATCTGTGACTCCCATTATGTGTACGTTAATATAATTCATGATGTCCCACAAGTTCCTCAGGCTCTGTTCACATTTTTCTCGTTTTTTGTTTCTTTCTGTTCCTCAGGCATGATTATTCCAATTGTCTTATCTCCAAGTTCACTGATTCTCCTTCCTGCTTAAGTTTGTGCATGGGGGAGATCTCCCTCAGCCTAGCTTGCACCCTCTCCAATCTGGGACCCCTCGGGGGATGTCCAGGATTGGGCCTAAACCAGCAGTTGGACATCCCCCAAGGGGTCCCTAATTGGAGAGTGTGCAGGCTGGGATGAGGGAACCTCCCTTACTCTGTGCACAAATTTCATGCACCGGGCCACTAGTCCTATATAATAAAAGGATAATATGCAAATAGACTAAATGGCAGAACAACTGAACAACCTATCAAAGAATAATATGCTAATGATATGCTAAAGCTGCTCAATTGCTAGCTATGACATGCACTGACCACCAGAGGGCAGATGGTCTGGCCAGTAGGTTAGCTTGCTGCTGGTGTCTGACTGATCAGCACTAAAGGAGATGGGTCAGACACGCCCTAGAGCTCTCCCGTGGCCCTTCCTGACTCGATCACACACCAGTGAGGTCCCTCAGCCTGGCCTGTGCCCTCTCACAATCTAGGACCCCTCAGGGGATGTCAGAGAGCTTGTTTCAGCCCAATCCTGCAGGCCACTTCCCTGGAATGGGCACCAGATGCAGGGCTCATGGATGATGAGCACTGCTTCGGCAGTGCAAGTCTCTCTGGATCAGAAATGATTGGGCATGAGCTCCCTGCAGGCACAGTGGGGCTAGGATGAGTGGGAGCAGCAGGTAGGAGCTGCAGGCAGTGTTGAACTGTGGGTTTCTGCCCAATCCCTGCAGGACACCCAAAGGGACCCCACCTGGGCACAAATTCATGCACCATGCCTCTAGTATTGTAATAATTATGTATGGTGCTAGATAGGTCCTTGAAATACTAGGGACTACTTTGTAAAGTGTATGGTTACCGAACCACTATATTGTCACCTAACTGATACAAAATATTGAATGTAAACTGTAATAGAAAAATAAAAAATTAAAAAAATTTCTAGAAGAAAATATAGGAATAAACTTCATGACCTAAGCTGACATAAAGTTTTTAGACGTGACCTCAAAAGCACTAGCCAAAAAGAAAAACAAAAACAAAAAACTGATTTAACATTGAGTCTTTCCATCTAGAAAGAGGAATCCCTTTATTTATTTAGGTCTTTTGTCATGTCTCTTGGTAATATTTTATAGTTCTTTTTTAGTGGTCCTACATATTTTTTACTCTAAGAGTCCCAATGTTACTGGCTCTTGTATCTTTATCTTTTATTTGCTTTTTTTGCTAGATACAGAAATAGAAATAATTTTTAAAATTTATTTTGAATCCAATGATTTTACTAAAGTCACTTATTAATTTTAAGTTTGTTTTAGATCCTCTTGAATAGTCTACACACATAACCATGTCATCTGAAATAATAACTTTATTTCTTCTGTTTTACTATTTTTATGTTTTTGTTTGTTTAATATATTTTTATTGATTTCAGAGAGGAAGAGAGAGGGAGAGATAGAAACACCAATGAGAAAGAATTGATCAGTTGCCTCCTGCATGACCTCTAATGGGAATTGCAACTAGGCAAGTGCCCTGGCTGGACATCAAACCATGACCTCCTGGTTCATAGGTTAATGCTCAACCATGGAGCCACACCAACCATGCTATTATTATGTTTTAACTCTTTTTTCCTTCCTTAGTGTACTAGTGATAGACTCCAGCACAATTTTGAAGAGAAGTCTTGCTCCTGATTGCAAAAGAAATTCTTTAATGTTTCATGATTAAATATGATGTTATCTGTACATTGGTGTAAATATTCTCTATCCATTTATAAAAATTCTCTTTTATTCTTAGTTTTGAAAGTTTATTATAAACAAGTCTTGAATTTTTATCCATACTTCTTTAACATCTTTTGAGTAGATCATATGATTTTTTTCTTCTGTAATGTGATGAATTGCTTTGATTTTTTAATGTTAAATTAATATTTTATTTATGGAATAAAGCTTAGTTGGTCATGATATGTTATTCTGTACACATGTCACTAGATTCAATTTGACAATATTTAACTTAGGATTGTTTGAATTTATGTTAATGAGATACATTGGGCTATAATTTTATTTTCTAGTGCTGTTTTTATGAAGTTTAGCTACTAAGGTTGAGTTAGTCTTATTAAAAATGTTTGGAAAGATTCCTCTTTTCCTATTTGCTAGAAAAGTTTATATATGATTTTCATTATTTCATATTCAAATGGTTCAGAAAAAAATTACCAATGAAATCATTTGGACTTTTGTTTGATTTAAATGATGCATTCAATATCTTCAAAAGACACTAAAATAATCCAATACAGTGGTACCTCAAGATATGAGTTTAATTCATTCCGTAACCTTGCTCGTATATCAAGTTGCTTGTATCTCAAAGCAAATTTCCCCATTAAAATCAATTGAAATGCCATTAATCCGTTCCAGCCCTCAAAATGCCACCCCAGTTGTTCTTGTTACATGTTTTTGAATAAGAAAAATGTATTTATAAATGACAAATATTGTATAAACACATAATAAAAGAGAATGTAAAGGAATAAACTGGTTTTATAAAGTGTATTTACCTACTCGTTACACTCTTATTGCTACACTTTATCCCTAAACTGAATGTAACTTAACTAATCTTCACTGAACTTAATTGCTACTGGTCTTTGCATTTTGGGCCGATTTAAAAAAAAACATGTGTCCAACGAGGTTTGCCTCTTCCTCCCTTTCAGAATGTTTCTGAAATGGGCAAGGCAAGTTTCATTGAACAGCTCCGATGCACGACCAGTAGCAACTTTTTCGGGGTGCTTCTTTTCCACGAAGTGTGACACCCTCTCCCACATCCCTAAGATCTCCTTTATCTCACTTGTAGAGATCTCCTCCACCTCTGGCTCCTCCTTGAAACCAATTTCTTGGAGAACCTCCGCATGTTGCTGCGACTGCAACTCTTGTAACTCCTCTGTGGTGAGTTCCAGAGAGTGCTCCTCGATGAGCTCATTCATGTCTCTCTCATACACCTTCAGGCCCATGGATTTTCCCAGAGACACTATCTCCTCCTCCACTGGCACCTCGGGTTCAAATCCTTTGAAGGTCCTTTCGGCTACGGCCTCACGCTACAGCTTCTTCCATGCAGAGGTCAAAGTCCTCTTTGTTACACCCAGCCAGGCCTGATCAATAATTCTGAGGCATATCACGATGTTAAAGTGGTTCTTCCAGAAATCTCGAAGGATGAGGTTTGTGTTCTCTGTCACCTCAAAGCAGCGTGCTTGATGTACAGCTTTTTAAAATTAGAAATCACCTCCTGATCCATGGGCTGCAGGATAGGAGTGGTGTTGGGAGGTAGGTAGACAACCTTTATAAACTTGAACTCTTCGAGGAGTTCATCTTCGAGGTTTGGTGAGTGAGCAGGAGCATTGTCGAGGCCGAGGAGGGCTTGCATGGTTAGGTTGTTTTCCTGTAGATAGTTCTTAACAGAAGGGCCGAAAACCAGGTTTACCCACTCCACAAAGAACTGCCTGGTGACCCAAGCCTTCAGGTTTGCCCTCCACATAACTTGCAGTTTATCTTTTAAAATCTTATGTGACTTAAAGACTCTGGGGTTTTCCGAATGGTATACGAGCAGAGGCTTGATCTTGCAGTCACCACTCGCATTGGCGCATAGTGCGAGAGTTAGCCTATCCTTCATGGGTTTGTGGCCTGGCATTGCCTTCTCCTCTGCCGTTATATAAGTCCTATTTGGCATCTTCTTCCAGAAAAGCCCTGTCTCGTCACAGTTGAAGACTTGCTGGGGGATATATCCTTTGGCTTCTATCAGTTCGGAAAAAGTTTTGAGTTAATCCTCAGCTGCCTTCACATCCAAACTTGCTGCCTCACCATGCCTGATGATGGAGTGAATGCTGGACCTTTTCCTGAAGTTATCAAACCAGCCTCTACTGGCTTTAAATGAGTCTTTCGATGCTTTGTCCTTGGAAGTGCGCGGGGTCTGCTCCAGAAAATCACCGTAAATCATTCACACCTTCTCGCATATGATGCCCTGTGTTGATGTATCTCTTTTAAGCTGCTTCTCCATCACCCCCACCATCAGTAGATTCTCCATCTTTTCATGGAGAGAGCTACGGAGCTTAGATATTATTGTAATGCCTTTAGCTGGCGTTATACCCTTTATCGACTCCTTCTGTTTAAGCACAGTGCATATCGTTGAAGTACTATGCCCGTATTACCTCGTCAAGTCAGCCATTCGCACACCTTGCTTATATTTTTCTATGATTTCACGCTTTAATTCAATAGACATCATCCTCTTCTGATCACTGACCTTTCCACTCGCTTTCTTCGGACCCATGGTTATAAAAAGAAATGTGATAAAGTATGTAAATGCACAAAAGATGCTTCGACAACGAGGTAAACAAGCACACTGACTGAGGCGTGGGAAACTATGAGACGCTCGAGTGGAGGTAAACTGGTGGGTCATGTGCAAGGGGCTGATCCATGCGATTACTCGTATCTCAAATGTTGCTCGTATTTCAAAGCAAAAAATCACTCGCTCGACCCTCGTATCTCAAAAATGTCGTATGTTAGGGGACTCGTATCTCGAGGTACCACTGTATTCTATTTCTTCTTGGGTAAGTTTTGGCAAGTTATATTTTCCAAGAAATTTCTTTATTTCATCTACATTATTAAATTAATAGCATGAAAGTGTTATGCTAATAATCCCTTACTTTTAATCCTTTTAAATTTTGTACTGATGTCCTTTTATTCATTCCTGATATCAGTGGGCTTTTTCTTTTTAATTATTTTTAAAAAATATATTTTTATTGATTTCAGAAAGGAAGGAAGAGAGAAAGAAACATCAATGATGAAAGAGAACCATTGATTGGATGCCTCATGCACACCCCACACTGGTAATTAAACCTGCAACCCATTCTTGTGCCCTCCTGATTCATAAGTTGACTCAACCACACCAGCTGGGCAGGCTCTCTCTTTTTAAACATACCTGTCTTTTTTCCTTTATTTTCTTTTCATTGCATGATTTTGGATTATTAAAATGCTTTATATTATTATATTTCCCTGTATAAGCTTTTTACATATACATTTTATATTAATCTTATAGAAATTATACTATTTATTTTGAGATAGATAGTCCACAAATTAATATTTTTACCATTTTACAAATAATGCTAGAAATAAAAGATAGTTTAATTTCATTTGCTTACATCTTGCACAATTACCATATATTTCATTTGTACAATCATTATATATTTCATTTGTACATGTTTTAAAGCCCACAAGGCACCATCATGATTACTGTTTTAAACATTCAACATTTATTTATATTACTAGAGGCCTGGTTAATGAAATTCATGCACTTGGGGGGAGCGGTTCTCTCAGCCCGGATTATGAGAGGAACAGGCCAGGCCAAAGGACCCCATCAATGCATGATTAGGGCTGGAGAGGGACTGCAGGAGAACTCCAGGGCATGTCCAAACCATCTCATTCAGTTCTGATCAGCCAGACCCACGCATTGAACTAACCTATCAGTTGCAGGATCTGTCCCCTAGTGGTCAGTGCACATCATAGCGAGCAGTTGAGCAGCTTTAGCATATCATTAGTATATTACGCTTTGATTGATTGAATAGAAGAATAGATGACTGGACACTTAGCTTATTAGGTTTTTATTATATAAGATCCCACATTTCTCTCCTTTTCATTATTTTTTTTCCTTCCTGTCATTCTGTGTTTTCTTGAGATCATATGCCTTCAGCCAATAGAACTCTCTAGTAATTTTTTGTAATGCAGCTCTTCTGGCAATAAAACCTTGACGCTTTTGTTTGGGGAGGGAGGTGGAGAGTTTATTTTGCTTTTATTTTTTGAAGGATATTTTAGCTAGTTGTAAAACTTTAGGTTGAAAGATATAAATGTATATATATTTCAGCTATCAACACATTAGTGACAATTTGTTTTCAATTTTTGTTTTAAAAAAATCAGCTATCTGTATTGCTGTTACCATCTTGAAAGTACAAGGTATTTTCTCTCCAGTTGTTTTTTAATTTTTTTTTTTTTTGCTTTTTTTTTCCAGCTGACTATTCTGTGTCTAGGTGTAGTTTTGTTTGTATTTATCCTATATGGGTTTGTAAAGTACCTTTAATGTGTTAATTATTCTATTAATTTTTTTAAAACTTTGGACAGTAATTTTTCATATATGTCTCCTATCCAGTTCTCTCCCTCTGGTATTTCAGTAGCATGTTCCATGTGATTCTTCTCCTCTTTTTTTTCTTTCTATTTCTATCTATTTTTCTCTCTGTTCTTCACTCTGGCTATATTTTTTTTACTCATCTATCTTTCAGTTTACTAATCCTTTTTTCTAATCTGCTTTTTAAACCCATCCATTTGCTTTCTTAACTTCAAGTATATTTCAGGATATAGAATCTCCATTTGACTCTCTTTAAACAGCTTCCAGATTTCTAGTGAGACTTTTTTTTATTTCATCTATTTTGTTTAAACTGTTTTATAAATTATCTTAAGTCCCTGTCTGATTAATCAATATCTGTATTTCCATTGGTACTATTTCTTTTGTCTTTTCTTATTTAAAAAATAATAATTTCTGCTATTTTACCATGTCTCATGCTTTTTTCATTTTTTTTATTTTTTCCATTTTTATTAATGTATTACATGTGTATATATTTTCCCATTGACCCCCCCCCCCGACTCTCATAAATGCCCACAACCCCTCAGTGTCTTGCGTCCATTGGTTATGCTTATATGCATGCATACAAGTACTTCAGTTGATTTCTTATCTACCCCACCTCTTGCTAACCTTCTCGCTGTAATTTGACAGTCTGTTTGATGCTTTACTGCCTCTATATCTATCTTTTTGTTCAACAGGTTATAGTGTTCTTTATTATCCATAAATGAGTGAAATTATGTGGTATTTTTCTTTCATTGACTGGCTTATTTCACTTAGCATAATGCTCTCCAGTTCATCCAGGTTGCTGTAAAGGGTAAGAATTCCTTCTTTTTTTATGGCAGCATAGTATTGCATTGTGTAGATGTAGCATAGTTTTCTGATCCACTCATCTGCTGATGGGCACCTAGGCTGTTTCCCAATCTTAGATATTATAAATTGTGCTGCTGTGATTGGAGTTTCTAGTTTCTTAGGATATATTCCTAGGAGTGGAATTACTGGGTCAAATGGGAGATTCATTTTTAGTTTTTTGAGAAAACTCCATACTGTTATCCACAATGGCTGCACCAGTCTGCATGCCCATCAGCAGTGCATGAGGGTTTCTTTTTCTCCACATCCTTGCCAATACTTGTCATTTGTTGATTTGCTGATGATAGCCATTCTGATAGTAGTGAGATGGTATTGCATTGTAGTTTTGATTTGCATCTGTCGGATAATTAGTGACTTTGAGCATGTTTTCATTTGTCTCTTGGCCTTCCTTCAGTCTTCTTTCAAAAAGATTCTAATTAGGTCCATTGCCCATTATTTATTGGATCATTTATCTTCCTCTTATTAAGTTGTATGAGTTGCCTGTAGATGTTGGAGATTAAACCTTTATCAGTGATAACATTTGCAAATATGTTTTCCCTTACAGTAGGCTTTCTTGTTGTTTTGTTGATGGTTTCTTTGTTGTGAAAAGCTTTTTATTTTGATATAGTCCCATTTGTTTATTTTCTCTTTAGCTTCCATTGCCCTTCTTCAGTGAAGTTCCTTCGGCATATGTCTGAGATAGTGCTGCCTGTGTATTCCTCCAGTATTTTTATGGTTTTCTATCTTATGGTTAAGTCCTGTATCCATTTTGAGTTTATTTTTGTGTATGGTGTAAGGGGGTGGTCTAGTTTTATTTTCTTGCATGAATCTGTCCAATTTTCCCAACACCATTTAATGAAAAGACCGTCTTGACTCTATTGTATGTTCATGCCTTCTTTGTCAAATATTAATTGAGCATAGTGGCTTGGGTTGATTTCTGGGTTCTCTATTCTATTCCATTGGTCTATATGTCTGTTCTTGTGCCAGTAACAGGCTGTTTTGAGAACAGTTGCTTTGTAATATAGCTTGAAATCTGGTATTGAGATCTCACCTACTTAATTCTTCTTTCTCAGGATAAGTGTGGCTATTCCTTTGGGTAGTTGGACATTTTAATGATGTTGATTCTCCCAATCCATGAACATGGTATGTTCTTCTATCTACTTACATCTTCCTCTATCTCTTTTTTTTCAGTGTCCTGTAATTTTCCACATATAGGTCTTTTACCACCACAGTTAAGTTTATTCCTAGGTATCTTAATTTTTTGTGTGTGCAATGGTAAATGTGATTGCCTTTTAATTCTCTTTTTCTGTAAGTTCAATATTGGTGTATAGAAACACCATAGATTTATCGGCGTTAATTTTGTATCCTGCCATATGGCCAAATTCAATTATTAAGTGCATTAGTGGTTTTTTTATGGAGTTTTTCGAGTTTTTTAGGTACAATATCACGTCATCTGCAAATAAGGACAGCTTTACTTCTTCTTTTCCAAATTGGATGCCTTTTATTCCTTCTTCTTGCTAGTTGTAATGGCTAATACTTCCAGTACTATGTTGAACAGGAGTGGTGAGAGTGGCATCCCTGTCTTGTTCCTGTTCTTAGGGGAAATGGTTTTAGTTTTTGCCCATTGAGTATGATGTTAGCTCTGGGTTTATCATATATGGCTCTTGTGATGTTGAGGTATGGCTTTTCTATTCCCACCTTGCTGAGAGGTTTTATCAAGAAAGGGTGTTGGACTTTGTCAAATGCTTTTTCTGTGTCAATTGAGATGACTATGTGATTTTTATCTCTCAATTTGTTTATGTGATGTATCACATTTACTGATTTGCAGATATTGTACCATCCTTGCATTCCTGGGATAAATCCTACTTGGTCATGGTGTATGATCTTTCTGATGTACTGCTGGATCTGATTTGCTAGACTTTTGTTAAGGATTTTGACATTTATGTTCATGAGGGATATTGGCCTGTAATTCTCTTTCATTGTGTTATCTTTATCTGGTTTTGGTATTAGGGTGATGCTAGCATCATAGAAGGAGCTTGGAAGTGTTCCTTCTTCTTGAATTTTTTGAAATAGTCTGAGGATAATAGGTTTTAATTCTTCCTTGAATGTGTAGAAAAATTCCCCTTTAAAGCCATCTGGCTTTTGTTTGTTGGAAGCTTTTTGATGACTGCTTCAATTTCTTCCATAAATATTGGCTTATTGTGATGTTTAGATTATTTCTGATTGCATTTTAGAGGGTTATATTTTTCTGGGAATATGTCCAGTTTGTTGGAATAAAGTTGTTCATAGTATATTTTAAAAATCCTTTATATTTTGGTGGAGTCTGTTGTTATTTCTCCTCTTTCAGTTCTAATTTTTGTTTATTTGGGTCCTCTCTCTTTGCTTCTTGGTCAGCCTAGCTAGAGGTTCATCAATCTTGTTTATCTTTTCAAAGAACCAGCACTTGGTTTTGTTGATCTTCTGTATTGTTTCTTTGTCGTTTATCTCCCCTCTGATTTTTTTTTTATTTCCTCCCTTCTGCTTACACTGAGCTTTTCTTGTTGCTCTCTTTCTAAATCTGTGAGTTGTAGGGTTAGGTGATTTATTACCTTTCTTTCTTTTTTTTTTTTTTTCAGTAGGCTTGTAGAGCTATAAACTTCCCTTTCAAGACTGCTTTCAATGTATCCCAGCAATTTTGGATTGTTGTATTTTCATTGTCATTTGTTGCCATGATGTTTTTATTTCTTCCTTGATCTCTCTGGTAATCCAGTCATTGTTTAATAGCATGCTGTTTAGTCTCCATGTGTTTGATTTCTTTGGATTGTTTTTTATTGTAGTTGATTTCCAGTTTTATGCCACTGTGATCTGAGAGATTCTTGATATGATTTCTATCTTCTTGAATTTGAAGAGACTTTGCCTATGATCCAACATATGATCTATCTTTGAAAAGGACCCATGTGTACTTGAGAAGGATGTATATTCTGTGGCTTTGGAGTGAAATGTTCTTAAGATGTCAATTAATTCCTTTTAGGATTGATGTTTCTTTCCTGATATTTTGTTTAGAGGATTTGTCCAATGGTGATAGTGGGGTATTAAAGTCCCCTACTATGATTGTATTGCTGTCAAATTCTCCCTTGATATCCTCCAGGAGTTTTTTTTTTTAATGTATTTGGGTGTTCCTGTATTGGGTATGTATATGTTTACCAGAGTTTTTTCTTCTTGTTGGATTGTTCCCTTTATTATTATAAAGTGGGCTTCCCTATCTCTTGTTATGTCCTTCACTTTGAGATCTAATTTGTCAGATATAACTTTGATACCCCAGCTTTTTTTTTCATTTCCATTCACCTGAAAAATCTTTTTCTATCCCTTCACCTTCTGTCTTTGTGCGTTTTGTTTCCCCCCTGAGGTGGGTTTCTTGTAGACAGAAGACATATGGGTCGTGTTTTCTTATCCAATATTTTACCGTATGTCTTTTGATTGGGGCATTTAATTCATTTATATTTAAAGTTATTATTGATAGTTATTTATTTGTCACCATTTTTCTTCTTTACCCCTGTGTTTCTTCTTTGCTTCCAATTTTATTTTTTACAGCAGACCCTTTATATTTTTTGCATCCTGGTTTGGTGGTAATAAATTTCCTTAATCCTTTTTTGACTGTGAAGCTCCTGATTTCACCTTCGATTTTGATTGATAGCCTTGCTGAGTACAGAATTCTTGGATCAGACCTTCCTTTGCATGACTCTTTCTATTTCATTCCATTCCCTTATGGCATCATGAGTTTCTTTTGAGAAATCAGTTGCTAATCTGATGGGGGTTCTTTTGTAGGTAATTTTCTGTCTCTCTCTGGCCGCTTTTAAGATTCTAACTTTGTCATTGGTGTTTGCCTATTTAGTTATAATATACCTTGGTATCAGTTTTTTGGGGTTCATTTTGCTTATGATTCTGTGAGCTTCTTGAATTTGCATGGGTTTTTTCTTCCCTATATCAGTGAAGTTTTCTATCATTAGTTTTTCAAACAGGTTTTCTATTCCTTGCTCAGTTTCCTCTCTTTCTGGAGCCCCTATTATGTGGATGTTGTTTCATTCTGTGTTGTCCCAAAATTCTCTTGGGCTCTTCTGCTTTTTTTTTTTTTCTAGAAACTTCTGTACTTGGGTATGTTTTCCTACTTTATCTTCTAGCTCACTGATGCAGCCCTCTACTTCTTCTAGTCTACTCCTGATGTTTTCTATTGAGTTCTTTACAGCAGTGATGTCATTTTTCATTTCTTTTTGGTTCTTCTTCATTTCCTCTTGGTTCTTACTGATATTGTCAAATTTCTCTTTTATTGTTTTTATTCAACTTATGAGTATTTCTCTGAATTGTTTGTATGATAGGTTTTTTGCCTTCATTTTGGTTACTTCCTTTTCTGGTGATGTCTGCTTTTTTTTTCATATGTGGGCTGTTACTTTGTCTCCTCATGATCTCTGGGTGTCTGGTTATGTAGTTCTCTCTCTCCTGCATTGATTTAAAGACACAAAATACAACACAACCAGGAACAATGCACAAGGCACTGAACAGAGGTTTATTCACGATATTAATAAGGCCAAATAAAGGTGACCATCAAAAAAGGAAAATTAGAAGATAGGAGAGAAAAAGGAAGAGGAAAAAAAAAGAAGGGAGTGCTAAAATGAAATTGGGAAAATGAAAAAAAAATAAGAGCAAAAGAAAGAGAATAAGAAAGAACAGGGTAACAAACTATATATATATATATATATATATATATATATATATATATATATGGAGAAAACTTCAATAGAACAGCCACTAATCCCAACAAATGCCAGCAATAAGTACCTGGAGATTAATGCAAAATACAAACAACAACTAATATCAAGCGAGGTGAAGGGAAACATATGCAATAAACAAAAGCAATGCAAACAAAAAGAAAAAGAAAACAAAAAAAACTATCTCACAAAAAAAGCTTAAAAATGGATATAACCAACATTCAAGCAAATACCAACAAAAGGACAAAGAGAAAAAAAAATTTTGATAGTGAAGAAAGAGAAGAGAGAGGTGTGTGTGGACTTGGAGCAGTGGATTGGGAATTAGATATATAAGTAGGATGAAATTTTAACTGGGGATAAAAAGAAAGAATAGGAAAAATCTAAAGCAAGAAAGGGTAAGAGAAACAGGGCAACAGACGGGGAAAAGTTAGGAAGAGAGTGATGGCATAAAGGTAGAGTTGCAATAGAGTAAAATGATGCTAAAGGAAAGATGAAAATAGAATGTAGAACACTAATCCCAAAGTGAAATAAAGAGAAAATAAAATGACACTTTTTTAAAAAAACTAAAAGGTAAAATAGTAGTAGTAATAAAACTGATTGAAAATAAAAATGTAATAATTTCAAAGGTAAAATCAAATGAGAAAAAAAATTAGTTTCTTAAGTAAAATAAGAAAAAAATTAAAATAAAAAAATAAAAAAATAGAATGTGCAGTATTGAAGGTCATTCACTTTCTTTATTGTTCTGTTTGGCATGCCTGTTTCCAGCATTCCACTGCTCCTCAGTGTTGTAAGCCAGTCCTGATTTTTAAGGAGACAGTGTGTCTTAATTTCTTTATTCCTTTATCTGTGACTACACAAGAGTCAATTTGTGATTCAGCACCTGGGTGGCAGTGTTTCCAGATTGACCAAGATTATAGGTCCTCTCTAGCCTGTGCCTAGATCCTGCTTTCCCTGTGGCACTCAATATCAGTTTGTGGGAGTGGACTGCCCCAGAGCTGGTTCTCTGATGGTCACTCCCTGCTCTGATCTCCAGGTTCCAGAAAAATAGCTTTCCTCTGCAGTCTCTTAGGGTATCCCCAACTGGGTGATCCTAAGTTTTGGGCTCAGCAGTCACAAGCAAGGATCTGAAGAGAAAAGAGCGCAAGTGCGCAAACTTCCCTTCCCCCTCATGTTCAAGCACACTTTTAAAACTCCCAGGCTGTCCCACTGCGTCAGATCAAAATGGTTGCTTCCTAGAGATTCCCTCTGTTAGCAGCTCTGAGGACCCCCCTTTCACATTCACGGATCAAGCTAGTCTCAACAGCCACAGATCTCTCCAAGCACAGACTTCTCCCGGTCCTCCAGCTCCCACAGTGCATGTGCTTCTCTGTCCTGCGCGAGCAGAGATCTCACCTCATCCCAGGAAAAATTCGACCTTTCCATAGTGGAGTGTAGAGCTCCTCTGCATCTGTGTGTTTGTGCCAATTGGGGACCAGTATTCTGGGTTTTGCAGCTGCTTGGTGGATGCTATAGTGTAGGTTCTCAGGCTTCTGATAACATACACCTTCCCCTCCAAGATGGCATGGTCTCTGCGCCCAAGCTGGCGGCTCTGGGAGGGAACCCAGCAGCAGTAATGGCTGTCCGGTTAGGAGAGCCCCATCCAGCAGTCCTCCACCTTCTCCTGTCCCTTAACTCGCCAACAAACACTCCCTGTGCAACCCTTAGCCGTTCCCTCTGTCTGCTCCAGGACACGTCCATCTATTCTGCTACCATTTTTTCATACCTCATGTTTCATACTTGTTTTACTGGATGCCAGACACTAGGAGAAAATGTAGAGGTGCAGATGATGTTGCCTTTGTTCAAAAGTGGTTAAGTTTCCTCTGGCAAGCATAAAGTGTACTAGCAAATTACTGGTTTAGCCAGGCTTTGTTAGAGCTGTGCTATTTTGCCCTTATTCTTGAATCACATTCTTACTTTGAGGACATTGCCATGGAGTTAATTGTGTCCCCCACCCCCAAATTCTTATGTTTATGCCTTAACACTCCAGTGTGCTGACATTTTTAGATGGGGTCTTTATCAGGTAATTAGGTTTACATGAGGTCATGAGGATGGCACCCTCACATGAGATATGTGTTCTTATTAAAAAACACACCATTGAGGAAACCAAGATGGCAGCATAGGTGAACACCTAAACTGCTGCCTCACACAACAATTTCAAAACTACAGCTAAAAGACAAAATAGACATCATCAAGGACCAGAGGAAAGCTGGCTGAGTGGAAATTCTACAACTAGAAGGAAAGAGAGGGCCTCGTGGAGACTGAGGAGCTGCAAAAAGCTGAGGTACAAGACATGCATATGGAGAGGACGGGAGGCAGAGTGCCTGGTTGGCTTCCTCTAGGGAGGGAGATAGAAACTCCCAACTGCACTGAGCCCAGTTCTGACTGCATTGAACCCCAGTTCTGGGCGAGACTCATAGAGGGGAGTTTGGACTGTTGAAAAAAGGGAGGAGTGTATGGAAACTCAGGGGAGCCACAAAAGGCAGAGATCTGGAGGCATGCACCAGTGTGCACAGAGAGGATTGACTGCTGATTGTACCGCTGGCTTTCTCTAGCAGGAGGAAGACTGAACTTCCCAACTGCACTGAACTCCACTTCTGACTGCACTGAACCCGAGTTTCGGGTGAGATCATGTGAACCCAGACTCATACGGGTCCCTGGAGCACATGGAAAATCAGGGGAGCCGCAAAAAGCAGAGGTCTGGAGGCACTCAAGTGAGAGTGTGCGCAGAGAGCGCTGTAGCGATTAATGGGGGATACTGAGACCCAGGGGCTGCATAGAGCAGGGCTGACAGGAAGCCAAGGTGTCTGCTCATCCTTGAGACTCTGTCCCATCCAAGTGGAGCACAGAGGCTTTTGCAATTTTGCAAGTTTTGTATCATAAGGCTGACTCCAGCACAGAAGTTCTTCCAGCATAGACACAGCTGATCCTCAAAACCAATTGGCTTGAAGGTCAATTCCCTCCAGTGATACCAACAACAATCAAGGCTTAACTACAACAAGGCTGTACAAACAGTCCGTAAAGGGGTGCACCAAGAGAATCCACCTCAGGTAACTGGGGAGGCGGAGCTACTGGGCCGTATAGGACACTTAGCACACAAAGGTACTCTATCAACTCAGGGAAGCAGCGAAAATGCAGAGACAAAGGAACAGATCATAAACAAAAGAAATGGCAGAAAACAAATGACTGGATATAGAGTTCAAAACCATGGCTATAAGGTTTTTTAAGAATTTCCTAGAAAAGATGGATAAATTTAGCGATACCCAAGAGGAGATGAAAAAGGACCAACTAGAAGTTAAACATACTCTGACTGAAATAAAAAATATTATACAGAGACCTAACAGCAGGCCAGAGGAATGCAAGAATCAGGTTAAAAATTTGAAATAAAAAGAAGCAAAAAATGCCTAACTGGAAAAGAAAAAAGAATCCAAAAATGCGAAGATAGTGTAAGGAGCCTCAGGAACAACTTCAAGCGTACCCACATTTGATTTATGGGGGTGCCAGAAGAAGAGAGAGAGCAAGATACTGAAAACCTATTTGAAGAAATAATGACTGAAAATTTACCCCACCTGGTGTAAGAAATAGACTTACAAGTCTAGGAAGTGCACAGAACCCCATATAAAAGGAATCCAAAGAAGACTACACCGAGACACATCATAATTAAAATACCAAGAGCAAAAGACAAAGAGAGACTATTAAAAGAAGCAAGAGAAAAACAATCCATTACCTACAAGGGAGCACCCATAAGATTGTCAGCTGATTTCTCAACAGAAACTATGCAGGCCAGATGGGAGTGGCAAGAAATATTCAACGTGATGAATAGCAAGAACCTACAACCAAGATTACTCTACCCAGCAAAGCTATCATTCAGAATTGAAGGTCAGATAAAGAGCTTCACAGATAAGAAAAAACTAAAGGAGTTCATCAGCACCAAACCAGTATTATATGAAATGCTGAAAGGTACTCTTTAAGAAGAGAAAGAAGAAGAAAAAGGTAAAGATAAAAATTATGAACAACAAATACATATCTGTCAACAAGTGAATCTAAAAATCAAGTTAACTGAAAATCTGATGAACATAATAAACCAGTGAATATAGTAAAATCAGGGGCATAGAAAGGGAGCGGACTGACAATTCTGAGGGGAAAATGGGTGAGGGGCATGCAGGGAGACTAGACAAAAATTGTACACCTATGGATGAGGACAATGGGGAGGAGGTAAGGGCAAAGGGTTGAGTGGGAGCTGGATGGAGAGGAGCTATGGGGGGACGGGGGAAAGGAGGAACAATTGTAATAATCTGAACAATAAAGATTTAGTAAATTAAAAATAAAATAAAATAAAAGATACACCAATGAGCTTTCTTTCTCTCCACAGGTGCACAAAGAAAAGGTCATGTGAGCTGGTGTCCACCTACAAGCCAGGAGGAGAGGTCTACCCAGAAACTGAGCATGCTGGCATCCTGATCTCAAACTTCCAGCCTCTAGAACAATGAGAAAATAAACATGAGTTGTTTCAGCTACCCAGTCTATAGTATTTTGTTATGGTAGCCTGGGCATATTAAAACAAGCATGGTCTTAACTCAGAGGGTCTGCCTCTTCTCTGATATATTGATACACATACATATTAGAATGTTCCTCAGAGCCACTCCAGCTTGACAGGGCTTGATATTCAACATCTATTTTGCTAGTACTATGGAGATACTGAAAAAATTCTGCTCAGCTTTTTAGCCTCTGATTTGCTCATGCCTGCTGGGTTTTCTGGAGTATATTCCTACAAATGTGCAGTTTAGTCATTAGCCAATCATTGCAGTATAATTTCAATGGACAGTTTTGGAGTCATTTCTCTTTAGTATTCTCCTAATATTTTGCCGCTTAGGTTCCAGATTCTGACCTATTCAACCAGTGGAACTACTACTTTCTGCTTGTGCTCTATTTCCCTTTACACAGAATTAGAAATGCCCTGAATGAAAATGCTGTGTCAATTAAAATGGAGCTCAGTTCATATGCTTTCTTCTTAAGGACAGTAGCCTCTTTAGTTCTCCCTATGTTAGCTGGTCTACAATGCCTTCAAGCAGTCTTTTAACATGTTTTGTCCATGTTGCATTATTGTTTTCACTGGAAGGATTCATTCTGTATGTTCTATCAGACCAGAACAGGAATTTCTCTACTCATATTTGTGAAGTCTTTTCTGATTTTCTTCCTCTTGAATAGAATTATTATCCTTATAAGTAGAACCTTTTCCTGTTATCATAACACATGACACATACCTTTATCATTCCCCTTATTAAATAACATTTGTATGGAAAAAAAATGTATCTCCAAAAGACTGAAGTGTCTTAGAATAAATATGGGATCTTAATAAAATTTTTACACCATTTTCACCTCTATTGTCCTATTCACCTCATTCCCTTTTCTGAAAAATTCCTTTCTAAGTCCTAACTATACTCAGTCTCTCTCCCCATGTCCTCAAACATTTTCTTGAATCTATTCCCACCATACTACTAAAACTTCCATTATTGCGGTGCTTGAAAATTTCCATGTTACCAAATGAAATGGTAAATTCTCAGTCCATGTTTCCTGACATATTAGCAGCATTTGGTACAACTAATAATTCTCTTAAGGATCTACACACACACCTAATTTACCCTAGTTTCCTGGTGGCTGCTCTTCATCTCATCAACTCATAAATATTGTAGGACCTCAGACCTCATTCCTCTATCTACATTCCTTCCCTGGATATCTTGACTCACAGCTTCAGATGCCATCCCTGTGTTCATGACATTCTGATTTACTTTTTCAACCAGGACCCCTTCCTTGAGGTCCATATTCAGATACCCACCTGCCTACTTGACATCTCTGCCTGGATGTTTAATAGACATCTCAAATTAACATGTTCAAACAGACATCTATTTTCTCAAACTTGCTGTTTGCACTGTTCAACTCTGTCCTTCAAGTAATGCTCAGGAAAAAAAAATCCCGTTACTTTATTTCCCACACAGTTTCTGATCCCTAAGCTAAGCCTGTCACTTTCACATTCATATTTTATCTAGAACCTAATAATTTATTGTTACTTCTAATGCTATCACTCTCATCCAAGCCATCCTCACCTGTCTGCATTACTGCAATAACCTCTTGCTTTGCTCTTGTTCCTTTGCAGTCTATTTTCAACTCAGCAATCCTATATAATAGATAATATGCAAATAGTCATCACAGCCTCCCACTCTCACACCAGAACTGCTCAGACACTCAACACTGGGGAGAGAGGAATGGGGACCAGCCAAGCACAAATGAGCTCATGGGAGAGGAATGGGGACAAGCCAGGTTGCAGTCTGGGAAAGGAACAAGCTGCATGCCCCATGGTCCAGGGCACCAGCACCTGCAGCTGTGGCCCAGAAGAGGGACAAGCCATGTACCCTGTGGTGCCTGTGGCTGTGGCCAGGGCGAAGCTTCCCCGACTGTCCTCTGTGGCTGTGACCGGCCCAGGTCCTGGGTGCCTGCAGTTGGCCAGAGGGAGGAAAGCCTGGGTCCCAGGTGCTTACAACAGGCCAGAAGAGGGAATCCTGGGTCCTGGGTGTGAGGTGAGGCAGAGGCGGTTAGGGGCGATCAGGTCAGTAGGGGAGCAATTAGGGGCGATCAGACAGGCAGGCAAAGTTGGTTAGGAGCAATCGGGCAGGCAGAGGTGGTTAGGGGTGATCAGGCAAGCAAGCAGGCAAGCGGTTAAGAGCCAGCCATCTGGTATTGTGAGAGGCAGTCAGACACCCCAGGAGGGGTCCCGGATTGGAGAGGGTGCAGGCCCAACTGAGGCAACCCGCCCCCATGCACAAATTTTGTGTACCAGGCCTCTAGTCCTATTGTAATTTAGAGTATGCTTTTTCTCTGCACAAAACCCTCTAATGACTCAATTCTAATAAAAGATAATATGCAAATTGGCTGTCACTCCAACACACAAGATGCCCACCCCCATGTGGACAAAGATGACTACCACAAGATAGCCTGCAGGGGAGGGTAGTTGTGGGCAATCAGGCCAGCAGGGGAGGGAAGTTAGGGGTGACCAGGCCAGCAGAGGAGGGCAGTTGGGGTAGGACCAGGCCTATGAGGGGGGGGGCAGTTGGGAGAGAACAGGCCTGCAGGCGAGGGTAGTTGAGGGTGACTAGGCCAGCAGGGGAGGGCATTTAGGGGCAATCAGGCTAGCGGGGGAGCAGTTATGCATTGATCAGGCTGGCAGGGAATGGTTAGGTGATGATCAGGCAGGCAGGCAAGCAGGCAAGTGGTTGGGAGCCAGCAGCCCTAGATTGTGAGAGGGATGTCCAACTGCCTAGTGGGATTGGGCCTAAACAGGCAGTGGGACATCCCTTGAGGGGTCCCAGATTGGAGAGGATGCAGGCTGGGCTGAGGGAATTTCATGCACCAGGCCTCTAGTTCAGAATAAAAACCAGTCTTCTTAAAATCATCCATAAGTGCTAGCTGGTTTGGCTCAGTGGATAGAGTATCAGCTTGCAGACTGAAGGGTTTCAGGTTTGATTCTGCTCAAGGGCACATGCCCAGGTTCCAGTAGGGGACATATAGGAGGCAGCCAATCAGTGATTCTCTCTCATCATTGATTTTTCTCTTTTCCTCTCCCTTTCTCTCTGAAATCAACAGACATATTTTAAAAAATCATCCATAAGTTCTCACAGTTTTCCTGTTCCTTGATCTGATCCTCTATTACTAGTCTTGTTTATTCCACTTGTGCCTCCTCCCTCTGCTCCCATCTTTGAGCTGCTGCCCTTGCTCTCCTTTCTCTGCTCTGTATGCTTCTCCCCAAGATATCCTCATGGCTTCCTCCCTAATGTCCTTTAGTTGTTTACTCAAATATCACCTTTACAGTGTGATTTTCCTTGGCCACTCCATCTAAAATTGTGATATACTACCCATATATGACCATCTATCCAACTTTAGTGCTTTCTCTAATATTTGCTACTAACAAACTACATAGTTTATTCGTTCATTCATCTTCCCCATTAGAATGTAAGCTCCATAATGGTAGAGACATTTCATTTATTAACAACCAAGTCTTTAGTGCCTAAAACAGATGATCTGTAAATATTTATTGAATGAATGCCTTTTTATATCATTTGTATCTACCATCAGATATTCTTGTATCTAGTACATACTTGTTATACACTATTAAGAAATGCTTGTTAAATGAATAGGTAACCCTTTCATTATATACTATATGTAACTTTATTTTATTTTAATTTTTTAAAAATAATTTCTGTTCCACAGCAAAAGTGAGTAATCATGCAGTATGGGTGGACCACAGGTGGTTTTTGCTATTGTTGTTTTTGGCACATTTACCTATTGAAGGACAATCTTGGTTGCCTTTAAGTTTTGGCAATTAATAAAGGTACTTTTCTTTCAGTTTGTATAGACATAAGCTTTCAGATCATTTAGGTTAATGCCAAGACATGTGGTTACTGAGTCATTCCCACATATTCTACCCCCACACCCAATCCCCAAAAACACAATGCCTCTCCCATCATCAACATCTTGCAGTGTGGTGGTACATTCATTATTAAGTAAAGTCCAACAATTAATCAACACTGACACATAATTATTAAGCAAAATCTATACTTTACATTTGGTTTCACTGTTGCACATTTATGGGTTTTAACAAATGTATAATGTACCCACCAATATATAGTATCATACATAATAACTTCATTGCCCTAAAATCCTGTGCTCTACCTATTTATCCATTGCTCCACACAAACCTGACAACCATGGATTTTTTTGTCTCCACAATTTTGCCTTCTCTAGAATGTTATAGTTGGAATCACATATTATGAACTTTTTCAAATTGTCTTCTTTCACTTAGAAATAAGCATTTAAGGTCAAACCATGTCTTTTGGGGGCTTGCTAGCACATTTTTTTTTGGGGGGGGAATGAGTACTATTCAATTCATTTGGGTTAATACCAAGATATGTGGTTCCTGAGTGATATGGTAAGGCAGTTTTTGCTTTAAAACAAAACAAAACAACAACAAAAAAACAACTGTCAAATTTTCTTCCAAAGTGGCTGTACCAATTTGATTCACACAATTAATTGGAATTCCTATTGTTCCACATCCTCACCAACATTTGCTGTTGTCAGTATTTTGGGTTTTAGTCATTCTAGAAATTTTGTAAGAGTGGTATCCGGGTGTTTTTTCAAATTTGCAATTCCCTATAATGGTGAGCATCTTTCCACATTCTTATTTGCCATCTGTATCCTCAGATGTTTATTCAGATATTTTGTCTATTTCCTAATTAGGTTATTTCTTTTCTTAAATGTTGAGGGGTAAGTTTTTAGTTCAGTCTTAAACAAGAGGTGGGGGTGTTAGGGTATCCACCACTCAAGCAGTCGTAAATCTGGGTATAACTTAAGCCAGCCCTCCAACATAGAAATACATTTGACCCTTTAACAAGGTGGGTTTAAATTGTGTGGGTCCACTTAAAAACAGATTTTTAATATCCCATATTAGTAGATCCACAAAGTACAAACCCAAGTTGTTAAGGGTCAAATGTATTTTGGATAAGTTATCAGATGTGTCTTTTTCCAATATTTTCTTTCAATTTGTAGCTTCTCATTCACGTGACTCTATGTTTTTTTACAATGTGTGATCATGCAGTATGTATTATTGGCTTTTTAATATAGCACTATAGCAAGCATTTCCCACTTTGCTTGAGACTTCATCATCATTTTAAAAGGCTACAAAATAAATAATTACCACATTTCTCCCTCCACAACCCCAGAGATTTTATTAGCCTCAACTTACAAGTGACGAGAGAAGAGAAGGTAATTTCCTGAGGGTCTAGGTCTGCTATTGTTATGCCCAGAGTTCAGGGTTCCCAATAATCCACCACTAAGGAGCCTTTTCCAATGCAAAAGCAAAGAGTCTTTATTCAAACCCGGGTTTGGCTCTCAGCCTCTTTCTGGTGCAGCAGCGAGGCGAGAGAGCAGACCGGGTGGGAACAATGAGTTTTATGGGGTAGGATAATTAGGGGGCTTGGGAAAGTGATGAGGGTTACAGAGATTGGTCACTTGAATTGGGGTCTTTTTGTGGTTAAGCCTAATTAGGACCTTAGCTGTGTCCCTGGAGCTTCATTGGTCCATTTGGGTGGGGGTCGGGGAAGTTAAGACATTGCTGGCACACCTGTGGCCTCTCCCAGAAAAGGGAGGGGTTTTAGGCAGGGGTCCCAGCCCTATAGGACAAGATGGAGGGGAGTTCATTTCCTTTCATTCCCCCCTTGTCTTGGGACACATGTCTCAACCCTGAGACGGGATGCATTTCTGCCTCTTCTGTTCCTAGAGGCTGGTACTGGGTTTGTAACCATTAATTGGATTACTCCTATGCGTTCTTTGACAAATTGGACCAATTTGTTAATAATACAAGGACCGAAAGTTAACAGCATTAAGAGGATTATAAGGGGTCTAATGAGGGTGGAAATAAGAGTAGTTAACCATGGGGACCAATTAAACAGTGATTCATACAAAGACTGAGACCGCTCCCTTCTACTCTACGCTTCTGCTATCCCTCTCTTACGAGGGCCATGGATTCCTTGACAACTCTCAAGCAGTGAAGTCTGACTCTGGGTCAGGTTCCCTGTGGTGGGTGGACCCAGGTCGTGACGCAGTCTACTTTAAGGGTGGTGAAGGACATCAGCACTACGACGTAGGGACCCTTCCAACCTGGCTCAAGGGTCTCCTGGCGATGTCTCTTGACATAGACCCAGTCCCCAGGCCTATGCTGATGAGGAGTCGGGGCTGGGCCGGTTTCATAGATGGCGCGGAGGCACGGCCAAATGTCCTCGTGTGCCCTCTGGAGCCCTCTCAAGGAAAGAAACAGTTCTTGACTTTCAAATTCTGCAAGAAATTTGGCTTTGAGATTAGGGATAACAGGGGGTGGCCAGCCGAACATGATTTCATAAGGAGTAAAACCCAGGGTGTAGGGGGAGAGAGCCACCCAGTCCCCACCAGTCTCCATGGTCAATTTGGTAAGGGTCTCTTTTAGAGTTATATTTATTCTTTCTACATGCCCTGAACTTTGGGGCCTATAAACACAATGTAATTTCCAATTTGCCCCAATGGCCTTGGCTACTGCCTGTGTTACCTGTGAGACAAAGGCTGATCCATTGTCTGACCCTATCACAGTGGGAAAACCGTACCTGGGCAAGATGTCTTCCAGCAGCCTCTTAGCTACCATCTGAAGCTGTTTCGTGCTTAGTTGGGTATGCTCCTACCCATGCAGAGAAGGTATCTACAAATATTAAAAAAATATTTATAGCCATACTTTCCTGGTTTAATTTCAGTGAAGTCGACCTCCCATTGTGCTCCAGGCTTGGTTCCTCTGGGCCGGGTTCCTTTTTCACTTGGCCTGGTTCTCGCGTTTGTGAGTTGACAGGTCTTGCAGGTGGATACAACCTGTTCTATTTTGATGTCCTGTTGGTGGGTCTTAATTCTGCCGTGTCGGATTAATTCCTTTAATTTGTGTGCCCCCAGGTGAGTGGACCAGTGCATGCGTTCTAACACTGTAACCCAAGCCAGTCTGGTAGTATGAGCTCCTTGTTTGGTGTGTACCACCATCCTTTAATTTCCTGGACGTGGGGAAGCCTCCTGATCCGCTACAGCTCTTCCTGAGAATACCCAGGCTGATCTGGCAAGACTGGGTCCCTGGGGTCTGGTAGTTGTAAGGCCAAGGTAGGGACCAAAGTGAAGGCCACTGCTTTGGCTGCCTGATCAGCCTTTTGGTTACTTCTTGCCACTGGGTCATCTGCCTTCTGGTGCCCTTGGCAGTGGATAATGGCTAGCTTAGCTGGGAGCCACAAAGCCACAAGCAGGTCAGGAATTTCCTATTTATTCTTTATTGTCCATCCCTTTGTTGTCAATAGCTCTCTCTCCTGATAGATCGCTCCGTGAACATGAGCTGTAGCAAATGCATAATGGCTATCTGTGTAGATGTTAAGCCGTCTCCCAGTCCCCAGTGTCAGTGCCTTGGTGAGTGCAATGAGTTCTAGCTGAGCTGATGTCCCAGGGGGCAGAGCCTCCGCCCATACAGTGTCCGTGTCACTGACCACCGCTGCACCCGCATACCTGCACCTGTCTCGCATGAAGCTACTTCCATCCGTGAACCAGGTGGCCTCTGCATCAGGGAGGGAGTCAGTCAAGTCTTTCTGGAGTCCATGCACCCGCTACGGGATTCCCGCACAGTCATGTAGGGGGGCATCTAGGTCGGGGTCAGGCAGCAGGGTGGCAGGGTTGAGAGCCGCACTTGGATGGAACTGTACTGGAGGGGGATTGAGCAGCAAGCTTTGATAGTGGGTCATACGTGCATTGCTCATCCATCTATCAGGAGGCTGTTTAGGACCCCCTCAATGGCATGCGGGGTTGTAATCCAGATCTCCTGTCCTAAGGTCAGTTTGTCAGCATCCTTGACTAAGAGCGCGGTTGCTGCAATGATTCTCATGTATGGCGGCCAGCCGGCAGCTACTGGATCTAGCTTCTTGGACAAATATGCTACTGGGCGGCTCCAGGGGCCCAAAGCCTGAGTTAGAACCCCTTTTGCTATTCCCTTGCATTCATCTACAAAGAGGCGAAAGGGCTTTGTAATGTCTGGCAGCCCCAAGGCTGGAGCAGCCAAGAGGGCTGTCTTTATCTGATTAAAGGCAGCCTCTTCCTTTTTAGTCCATTCAAATACCTTCCCCTCCTTGGTAGCTTCATATAGGGGCCTGGTGATCTCAGCAAAACGTGGAATCCAGAGGCGGCAATAGCCAGCTTACCCTAGCAATTCCCTCACTTCCTTCCGGGAGGTGGGAGTGGGGATTTTCAGGACAGTCTCTTTTCTAGCATCTGACAACCGCCGTTGTCCACCCTCCAGGATGTATCCCCGGTAACTCACCCTCTCTTGGCATATTTGAGCTTTCTTTGCAGAGGCCCAATACCCGAAGGTCCCCAGGGTGGCCAACAGTTCTCTAGTCCCCTGCTCGCAGTCTTTGGCGGTATCGGCAGCAATCAAGATGTCATCTATGTACTGAAGGAGGGTGAGATTGGGGTGTTCTCTCCTGTACTCAACCGAGGTCTTCGTGCAATGCCTCATCAAAGATGGTAGGCGAATTTTTGAACCCTTGGGGCAGTCGCATCCAGGTTAGTTGTCCACTGTATTACTCCTCTGGGTGGTGCCATTCAAAGGCAAACAGGGGTTGGCTTTGAGGCGCTAGCGGCAGGCTGAAGAAGGCATCCTTCAAGTCTAGTACAGTACACCAGACTCTAGAAGGTGTCAAGGAACTTAGGAGAATGTATGGGTGAGGAACAGTTGGATGTATATCCATGACTCTCTTATTTACTTCCCAGAGGTCCTGCACCAGTCGATAGTCATTGGTGTGAGGCTTTCCGACCAGGAGAAGAGGGGCTGTTCCAGGCAGATTGACAGGGGACTAGTATCTCTAGACTTTGCAGTCTCCTGATGTGAGGCTGGATTCCCTTCCGGGCCTCCTGGGACATAGGATACTGCTTGACTCTTATTGGGCCTTCTCCAGGCTTTAGCTCCCCCAGGATTGGGGCCCTGTGAGCAGCCAGTCCAACTCCCCCCATCTCTGCCCAAGCTGTGGGGAATTCTTGTAGCCACCCGTCCACACCCCTGGTGGAGACGATACTCATCCTCCAGTCTCAGAGTCAGAACCTGCATGGTGTGGCCTTTACCATCGGTGATCTGGGGCCCCCCTTGTCTGAAAGTTATTTGGGCTCCAATCTTGGTTAGCAAGTCCCAAAGACTCTTTTCTCCAAATCTATCTATTCTCTGCAGTTTCTTTCTGATGTCTGCACCTGACTGGTCTATAAAACTCATGACTACAGTTGCCTTATTCTCAGGGGCTTCTGGGTCCATGGGGGTGTAAGTGCAGCAATGCCTCCATGAAATGTTCTAAGAAAGCAGCTAGAGGTTCATCCCTTTCCTGCTGTATGTTCCCTACCTTGGTCAAATTGGTAGGCTTTCTAGCAGCCATGCGGGGACCCTCCCATTAGAGTCTGGCGGTAGACCCCGAGCCTCTCCTTACCTTCTGCCGTGTTGAAGTCCCATTCAGGTCTAGTCAGGGGAAAGGAGGTGTCTATCTGAGCCTGGTTGGTGCTAGGGTTCCCGTCCACGCCTGGGACTAGCTTCCAGGCCTCATTGAGGGTCCTCTCCCTCTCCTCGGTGGTGAATAGGACCTGCAAAAGCTGCTGACAGGTAGGCTGATGGATGAAAAGAACAGAATCTAACAAATCGATAAGCCCTCTGGCTTCTCAGAAAACTTAGGATTCTGATCTTTTCAATTATAGAGATCACTAGTGGTGAAAGGCCAGTAGTGATGGGGCTGATTGCCATCTGCGTCCGGGGGGCCCGCAGCTCGCAAGGGCAGAGTCTTAATGGTGGAGTCAGGGGCTGCAACATGCAGTTCCCTCTGAGCCCTTTGCCTGGTAAGAGGTGGGCTTCCTACCGGAACTGCAGCCATACCCGGAAGCCCGCCCCCTGCCACCGCCGGAAGCCCGCTCCCTTCCAGTAACCTGGGGAACTGGTACGGGAGAGGGAAAATTAACTCTTCTCCTGTTCCCCCCTGTAAAACCGGGTGGAGGGGATCAGGAGCTGATGGCAGGGTGGCTTCCTTCTCCTTCTTCTCTGAAGTAACCGCCTTCTTTTTCTTCTCCGGTTCCTGCAAGGCAAGAATGGGTTCCGGCTCCAGAGGGCGCGGAGCTAGGAAAGGTTTAATCCAGACGGGAGGGTCCTCTACGAGATCCTGCCAAGTAATAATGTAAGGGAGTTGATTAAGATGGCCTCCCCTTGGCCGAGAAACGATTTCTCTGACCCAGCGAATGGTGGGGAAGTCAAAAGTCCCTTCTGGCGGCCATCCGGTACTGAGGGCCGGCCACGTGCTGGAACAAAATTTTTGCCATCTGCTTTTCTTCACTTCTAAACTAAGGTTGTTAGCCCTTCTCTTAACCTCTCTAAAATGATCAACCATAATACTCAAGGGGTAGCCTGAGTCTGTCCCATAACTTCTGTCCAATGAGCTCACAAAAGTACACAAAAAAGACACAAACTGATCAAACAGATAAAAACACCCAAAGCAGCCTTCCGAACCTACGGAAACAAAACCAATCAAACAGATAAAAACATCCAAAGCAGCCTTCCGGACCCGCAGAAATAAAACCGATCACTGGACGATGGGCCGTGCGCCAACCCGTAGGAGCCACCCACTTTGTCCCAGAGGTGTGAGGGGATTCCACATCCCTCCTGGGGAAGCAGAGCGTCCTCTGACCCTCCCCCCGCCCGAGATCCACTAGTGCGTCCACCTAGACCATTTCGGGCACTACAGACTTCAGAAGCGAGCTTGCACACAGAACAGAAACAGACAGACACTTAACCGCGGTCAGACGGACTCTCCAGATCGGGGTCCCTCGTGGGTATTGGGAATCCTGGACGAGCCCTCAAATGTGCCCAGAGTTCAGGGTCCCCAATAATCCACCACTAAGGAGCCTTTTCCAATGCAAAAGCAAAGAGTCTTTATTCAAACCCGGGTTTGGCTCTCAGCCTCTTTCTGGCGCAGCAGTGAGGTGAGAGAGCGGACCGGGCGGGAACAATGAGTTTTATGGGGTCGGATAATTAGGGGGCTTGGGAAAGTGATGAAGGTTACAGAGATTGGTCACTTGAATTGGGGTCTTTCTGTGGTTTAGCCTTATTAGGACCCTCACTATGTTCCTGGAGCTTCATTGGTCCATTCGGGTGGGGGTCGGGGAAGTTAAGACATTGCTGGCACACCTGTGGCCCCTCCCAGAAAAGGGAGGGGGTTTAGGCAGGGGTCCCAGCCCTATAGGACAAGATGGAGGGGAGTCCATTTCCTTTCACTATAAGAGCTCAGAATCCTACCCCCTAGGTAACCCACCGGCGCTGTCCACTCCTCCGAGCTGCCTCTCCCGGTGGCTGAGGTTTCTAGGACCGGGTAACATTTCCCCTTTCCTGGCCTCCCAATCCGCTTCAGAGTAAGTCTGGGATGCAAACAGATCTCGGGGTATGTATGGAGCGCCGTGGCCCAGGGCGGGAGCTCCTCCCCGTCTTCCTCCTCCGCGAGGGCAGGGGGTGGAGGCAGAGCGAGCAGTCCACGCCCCGCTGCCCGCCCCGGAGTTCGCTCACTTGAGGCGCGGGCAGCACGGACACCGGACCGTCCCCCTGGGCGGCCTCCGCAGCGCGGCGGAACCGGCCCCAGCGTCAGGTGCCGAGCGTGCTGCCCACTAGCCGAGGAGCGCTGGCCCACCGAGCCGGGTGCGGTGCGCGCGGGCCGAGCGGCCGCTGCGGTCCACTGTCCCCGAGCTCGCCGAGCTGCCCCTGGGGGCTCCGTCAGATTCCGTCAGGCTCCGGCGTCCTTCCGGGTGCGACCCTGCGAGGCGGCCGCGCAAACGGAGTAATTCCGGATCTCCACCAGTTTCCTTCAGCTCCGAGCTTGGAGAGCTTTGCCGCGAAAACGAAAGTAAATAACTCTCGGGTGCGTCTGCGCGGAGGCGGCAGCGGCAGCGGCTACCGGCAAGTTCCGCGAACTGGGACGCCGGGAGGGGCGGGCCCTACGGTGGGCGGGGCTCCGGGGGGTGGAGTCGGGCCCCGAACTCGCGCGGCGAATGGCCCCGGGGTGGTGAGCGGCGTCTGCGGCGTTCCCCACGCTGGTTGTGAGCGAGCTGGTATTCCCGGAAGTCGGCAATGAAGGTCCTTTCCCGCTCTGGAGGAGTAGGTCGGCGGTCTCCTAGAGACCTCCCAGCCTGAGGATCCCAGCTCGACTATTTTAAAGCGAGTTGGGAGGACAAAGGAAAGTAAATGTTACCTAGTCCTGGAAAGCTCCGCCAGCGCTCCGGGAATTGGGGCCTTCGGGCGCAAGGCTGACTGTCCAAGGCTCAGCCACTTGCTCCTCGGAGCTTTTTGTGTAAACCCGTAGGCCGGCGGATTCCTCCCCTTAGGCCACGAAAGCTGTGTGATGTTGAGACAGAACCTTCGGCTTTATTATTTTGGTGGGAATGATGAGCTTTCATTGCAATTTCAGCCGCCATAATAGGGTTAGTAGGTGGCTCTGCCTGGGACAGTGGTTCTCAACCTTCCTAAGGCCGCGACCCTCTAAGACAGCTCCTCATGTGGGGGTGACCCCAACCATAAAATGATTTCCGTTGCTTCTTCATAGCTGTAATTTTGCTACTGTTATGAACTGTAATGTAAATATCTGATAGGCAGGACGTATTTTCGTTGTTACAAATTGAACATAATTAAAGCATAGTGATTAATCACAAAAACAATATGTAATTATATATTGTGAAATATTTATTTCTAATTACAAATAAATGAAATTTTGTCTTGAATCGTGGTGTAGCATGGGTAACAGTCCTCATATAACAGTAAACTACATTGCTACACTTTGCTACACCGAGGAGCGGTCTGTTGGTTCCTAAGACCACGGGAAATAGGTGTTTTCCGATGGTCTTAGGCGACCCCTGTGAAAGGGTCGTTCGACCCCCAAAGGGGTTGCGACCCACAGGTCGAGAACCACTGGCCTGCGACTTCTTACCGACCTTTGAAAGTACCTTTATTGTTGCACTTGGGGCCACAGAGGGTTGCAAACACAAAGCATTTCCGCATAATTTTAGACGTGAACTAGCTAGTGGGAAAGAGGAGCTAACAGCCCCACTGACCAAAGCAAAGCGGCTGATGTCATAACCCTAGGAGTCCTCTTCGGTGGCCAAAGGCAATTGCTATTACGAAGTGCTACGGAATCTTTTCAGGGTTTTGAAGATTAATTCCATCCTTAAGAGCATTTGACAAACCCCCCCCTGGAAGTGTTTGTGGGGGAAGGGGGAGAGTAAGAGGAGACGCTGCTCTTTGTGTGCATTTAGGGTATAGTGTCATCGTTATTATTACTGATAAAATAGCAATAACAATTATTTAATTTTCATTTTCCTCAATCTGCCCTTTATTGACTACTAGAGTTACGTTCCAGTTTCAGGATTGTGAATATTATTAATAAAAGCTAATAAAAATTATTCAAATGCTAATTTCCAAAATGATAAACTATTATTTGTTGCTTATTAATCCATAACATGTTAATACCATTAATGTAATGTAGGGATTTGAAAAATATACCTTCACATGCTTTGGTTGGATATTATACTCTGGCAAAAGTGATTGTATTAACCTGTAGAATATTGATTTTGAGCCATATATTTTCATGTTTTTAAAATTTAGTCTTTGTATTGCTCATAGTTCTGATTATAGCATAATTTTTAAAATTTAGTCTTTTAAAATTTATATATTGTGAAATATTTATTTCTAATTACAAATAAATGAAATTTTGTTTTTAAAATTTAGTCTTTGTATTGCTCATAGTTCTGATTATAGCATTATCTAATATGGGTGAGCAGGACTATAAAATTAGGTACTTGCATCTGATTTTTAAACATTATAGTTTGCTATCTAGATGAAGTAGTATGTTGTTAGTGAATTAACAGTGACTCACTTTTGGTGAATCATTCAACTCCAAATTTTAGTTTCTTTGTAAATTGGATTTAATGAGACTAAAAAACTTATTTCATAGTGTCACAATGTGCTAATGTACGTGGTAATGTGCTTAAACTTTTTCAGTCTTGTTGTTCATCATTTGTCTCCTCGCTCAGAGTTCTCATTTATTTGGGGAAAGCATCAAGTTATATACTCATAAAACGTTAGTGAAGTTCATGTTAGATACATGAGTAAAGTTAAAGTCCTGTTAACAAGGAAAGGGCAGTGGGTGGGTGGATGGGAGCAATAATAGGTAAGCAACCAACATATTTTTTGTCAGACTCATTATGGTTATTAAATTGAAAAATCATCCTCTACCCCTGAAAGGTAAATGTATTTTCTAAAGCCTTTAAAAATTTTTTATTTATTTTTTGTTAATCCTCTCCCAAGGATATTTTTCCATTGATTTTTCGAGTGGAAGGGAAGTGGAGAGACCAAGAGACACATCGATGTGAGTGACACGTATCGATTGGTTGCCTGCCACATGTGCCCACCCACGTGTGCCCACCCACATGTGCCCCAACTGGGACAGGTATCAAGCCTGTAATTGAGATATGTGCCCTTGACCAGAATTGAACCTGGCCCTTCAACCACTGAGCCAAACTGTCCAGGATTAAAAAAAACTTTTTTTATTGAAGTATAACATGTACAGAAAGATGCCGAGATCATAACTATAGCTGTATGTAGTATCACAAAGTAAACGTTACTTAAATTAAGAAAACAGAGCATTGCTGTCACTCCAGAAACCCCCTTCTCATTCACTGTCTCCTGTATCACACCTAATATTAACCTCTACTCTGACTGTTACTTCCATAAATTCTGCCTGTTTTGGGGGTATTAATTACTTATTACTCATTTATATTTTCCCCTAGTTTTATTGAGATATAATTGACACACATTAATTGAATATAAGTCTGAATTCTTTAATATACAGACTCAACTGCCTTATAGATAATTCATGAAATTTCTTAAAATTTTTAATCAAAAATTTTTTTTTGCTTCTC
>JAAGEH010000392.1:23885963-23914299 GCA_011751065.1 Lasiurus cinereus | reverse complement strand
ATATATATATATATATATATATATATATATATATATATATATATATAGTAGAGAAAGGGAAAGAGATCAGGATGATGAGGAAGATAATGAGGAAGGTGGGAAGGTGATGAAAAGAAAGTGGGAGAGATCAGTGACAATAGACTTGCTCCACATGTTTGGTAAGGACTAGCCCTAAGATGGAAAAGAAAAGAAAGTGGTTCATTAATTAGCAATTCCAGGAACCCTCTCTTTAAAATAGTTGGTAGTGCTGTTTTACTTCCCCTTCTTTCCACAGTAGTTATGAGAGAGGCTGCATCTTCCTTACACTGTCCAGCACCATCCTTTATTCAGACTATGTGTTGTTGCTGATCTTCACGTTACTGTTCTCTCATTCGTTCAGCAATGTGACATTTCTTAAGGGCTCACTGCCAGCCACTGGGAAGGAAAAATCACTCTGCTTTCTACAGCTTGTAATCAGTGCCTAGCAGAGACCAGTACAACAAGTTGTGACAAAAGCACGTGCGCCAGGATGCCTGGGAATCATGGGCTGCACTGGTGGGGGCACAAAGGGAAGAGGGGCTAATTCTCCATCCTCACAGTACCTTTCCCTCCCACAGGTACAATGAGTCCCTCCTTGAGGAGGGCAAGATGATGCTCAGACTGAGTCACGAGCGGGTGGTGAAGCTGCTGGGTATCATAATAGAGGAGGGGAACTACTCCCTGGTGATGGAGTATATGGAGAAGGGTAACCTGATGCACGTGCTGAAGGCCGAGGTATGGCTCCACCCAACAGAGCACATGGTGTCTCTGTGCACTTGTTTGAGATGGTTATGCTTCGTGTTCTTTTGTAGATGTTGGTGAAAAATAATCCTTTTGCAAATTATTAGATATTTTGGATTTTCTGGTCAATCCCTCATTAAATTCTCCGTGACTCTCCCTGCCCAGAGGCTGGCCGGGCCCTTCTCTCCTCCCTTGCAGACAGTCGTCTGGGTCCCTCTTGTCAGCTACTCTGAGATTCACAATTCAGAGACAGGCCCTGTCTGCATGAAACACAGGGTCTGATGAGGGGTATATGCACAATGGATAACAATCACATACCGTATTTTCCAGTGTATAAGACGACTCGGCATATAAGACGACCCCAGACTTTTCAGAAGATTTTCCTGGGTTAAAAAGTCATCTTATACGCTGGAAAATACAGTATTAATTGATTGATTAAAGAGTGTATTCTATAAAGGTATGTATGAGAAGGAGTATTAATGATTGCACATTGATACCATTTAGGAAACGGTTTAAATGTATAGCAGTCGAGGCAACACTGGAGAAGTAAGACTTAAAACAGGAAAATAAAGGTTTACCAAAACCAAGTAAGTCTAAAGCATTTTTAAAAGTTTATGTATCAATTAAGAGGAAGGCCTTGTGCTAATTGCTCAGGAAGCAGTAGCAAATAAGACATAGACAAGTAAAGGGGGCAAATAGGGTGTGATGTTTTGATAGACCACTTCATTGTGTGCTATGGGAACACGAAGGAGAGAAACACACTCTAGTATGGGGCAGGTAGGAAAGGATTCCATAAGGAGGATGTTTGAGCCAAAATCTGAAGGACAAGTAGAGGTTTTGAAGCAGCAAATTAGGGGTAAGTGTTCCAGGCAGAGAGAATGGCATGAGCCAAGGAACGAGAGTATGCCAAATTTGGGAAACTGCAAATAACTGGGTTGTGCAAAGCATAGATTGCCTGTGAGGGTGGTGAGATATGATTGTCTCTATGGGAAATATTCTCCACTTTTCCATTTTCTCCCCTGGCCTCACAGCTGCCGAATTCTTCTAAGTCACAGACATCTCTCACGAATACCTGTGGGAAAGATACAAGACACAAGATAATCACTTGTACACATTGTATTATCATTTGATTAGATTGCTCTTCTCTCCAAAACTAGATAAGATCAGGTGCATGAAGGAAGCAGTCAAACATAAGGTGCACTAGCAGTCTCAACAGGAAAGACAGGAGGACTGAGGGAGAGAAACAGAAAGAAGGATGTGAAGGGGATCTACAGTGCCTGCTCAGAAATTTTTCCTAACTGCAAAGGTATACCGTGGAAAATGGGAGGATCTCTGGCCATTTTTGTATAGTGGTGATCAGGCTATAAATACTGCAGTTAAGCTGCAGTATGAGGCAGATATGGTTTGGGGTCTTTACTTGGGAGTCTAACCTCCAGCATTTAAATGTTTTCTGTTTACCAACAACCAACAGGCACATATAATTTTAGGAAGCAGCCTGTTTGTAAACCAGGGACTGTGCACTCGCACACAGAGTTTGTTTCACGATGTTAAGCACATCTAATGTTTAACTACTGTAAGTAAAAACTGGAATTCTCTGTATTAACATAGATGTTCTTGTAACTAGAATACAATTGTAAGAATGACCTGAGAGTCTACAAAACCTGAAGTGCCTGATGAAGTCACAAAATAGATACTACATTTATTTCAGCATTAAGGACCTTATATTATCTCAATGATTAATCTGTTCATGTTTCTAATTAGTATAAGTACATTCCCTTGTATTTTTTCTTTTAACATTATTTCATGCAAACATTTCCATGACATTTTTCACATATTTAATACATAGTAGAACATCGTATTAACATTCCATAGAAATGTTTGATTTTTTTTATTTATCCATTCATTCACCAAAACTTCCACAATGCTAGGTAGTATGCATACACCCTAAACAACAACAACAACAACAACAATAATAATAATAATGATGTTTTATTCTCAAGGAGCTTAATTGTATGTCATTTTTATATATTAGCATATTGTCATGGAAGTTTTAGTTTTACATTGAAAAACAGACCATTAATACCCTCATCACCTATGGCGAACTCTTTCTTTAAAAGAGGGCCTGTTTTGCAATGTCTGAAGTACTGCAGAGCGGAGAGAAGGCAGGTAACTGCGTCCTCAGGTGCAGCCCCCACTACTCCTGAGTGAAACAATTGTTTTGGCATGTTTGATTGCCTTTCCATTTCATACACTTAATGTTTCTTGTTTTAGATCAGCATCCCCCTTTCTGTAAAAGGAAGGATAATTATGGAGACCATTGAAGGAATGTGCTATTTACATGGAGAAGGTGTAATACACAAGGACCTAAAGCCTGAAAATATCCTGGTTGATGACAACTTTCACATTAAGGTAAACCATAATCCAAAAGCTTGAGTGATTTTAGTTGTAACTCTTCACTGTAAATCCATGTTTGTACACGGTTACTCTAAAGGAAGACCTGCCTCAGTTTCTCATGGTGACGGTGGTTTGAAGGACTGAAAAGAAAGACATAGCTTGATGGAGTTTATATTTTTTATGGATTTGTGTATTTTCATCTGCATTTTTAATGTTTCCTTTTGAAAACTCCCAATTCTTTTCATGACAGAAAAGGAAATGAGAAAGGGATTATGTTGTCATTTACTTTATATTTAAGTAGGTGGGTCATCAAAGCTAATTGGCTCCTGCAGCAGGGATCCAAGTGCAAAATCTGAAAGGGGAAGTGGCCTAGGAGTAAGGGCTGTGGGACTGCTTTCACAGACATTTCTCTTTGCTAGGAAATTCTTCTAACACTTCATCCTTGTCTTTGATGGGTTCTTATTCCTGTCTTAAGAGTAACGTTTCTTCTTTATATTAATAACATATCTGTTATGTTAGAATCTGCGGGTTTTACATACCACATGCCAGAATTCATCCACAGATGCGGGATTCGTAGAGGCAGAAGTGAAACTGTCACCTTGATTTCTCAGTCACTATATTGTTCTGTCGTTTTGCCCCGACACTTCTCTCAGTTGTTGTTGTTTTTTTTGTGTGTGTGTATGTATGTGTGTGTGTATGTCTGATGTTGGTGTTTTTCTCTCTGCTTTTTGTCAGTTTTTCTCCTTCTTCCCTTCCCATCTTCTCTTAGATTCACATAAGGCTACCAACTCAAAACCCATAGCAGCACAGCCCTTTCCTCAGTGTCTTTGGGACCCTTAGAGACTAGCATCCATGGGCTTTCAGATACCGTTTTGGAAAATAGAAGGTGCAGTACCTCAGTACCTCATCACTGTCTGCTATATAAGCATGCTTAGAAGAAATTACTGTTTTTCCTCCAGAAATAGTTGGAAAACATATGCAGAGTCAATAAAAATTAGGACAAATGTGTTTTACTGTTCATGTCAGAAATGTCTTCTGTTTCACCACCTCCTTTCTTCCCCTCCCACCACCTATTCTAGCAGATTTCCTGTTTTTTTCCAGTTACATTAAAAATTGGGATATCAGAACTTCACATGGACATTTCTTTCTTTTTAAAAAAATATATTTTATGGATTTTTTACAGAGATGAAGGGAGAGGGATAGAGTTAGAAACATCAGCTGCCTCTTCCACGCCTCCTACTGGGGATGTGCTCACAACCAAAGTACATGCTCTTGATTGGAATCGAACCTGGGATCTTTCAGTCTGCAGACCGACACTCTATCCACTGAGTCAAACCCGTTTCGGCCACATGGACATTTCTTAGGGAAGATTTTCTTAATGATTGAGGAAATACAAAGTTTCTGAGTCTGTTCAGGCGTAGCTATTTTAACACTATCCACTGCAGCCGTTTCTGAAAAGTTCACTATGCCTCCAAGCTATTGGCTGAGCTCCAAATTTCAAGACAAATCTGATCTGCTTGTCATTTTCATAGAACAATCTCGTTGGTTTGATCACTTACAGATAGCTGACCTTGGTGTTGCGTCTTTTAAGACATGGAGTAAGTTGACTAAAGAGGAACACAATGAACAGAGGAAAGAGGACAGTCTCTCTAAGAAAAATGGTGGCACCCTCTACTACATGGCGCCCGAGCACCTGAATGACATCAACGCCAGGCCCTCGGAGAAGTCAGATGTATATAGCTTTGCCATAGTACTGTGGGCAATATTTGCAAACAAGGAGCCATATGAACGTAAGACATTTATACAGGAGTGGGTTTGGGTATTCATCAAAATCATTAAATGAGATAATGGCCTTCAGTGAAGTCAATTAAAATTTATAATGGTTTGTTCATTTAATGTCTGTCTTACCCATTAGACTTTAAGATCCATAAGGCCTGGGACCACATCTGATTTATCCTCTTCCATTTCCCAAGTATCTGCACACTCAGTGCCAGAAACATAGTAGGTGCTCAATAAATGATTATTGATTGAATGAATATTCTCAGTTTAGGAATCAGGGGCCACAGGACAAACAGGAGCCGTGATAATGCATCTAAGCTCAGGAGGTGCTGGGAAATTCCAGGACTCTTCCTGGACCCGAAAGCTGGCTGGCTTCTGCATGTGAGGATTTACCCTTTTGTCCTACGAGGCATGCATGTCAGATGACTTGCATCCATTCATTCCTTTCATTTCAGAACCTCTATGGGTACTTGAACCAAAATTGAAACTGTAAAGATGAGATAGACATGGTTCATGTAGAACAGATACATAAGTAGTCATTCTTCAGTGTATTAAGTGCCTAAACTAATAGACATTTTCCTATCTTTTCTTTTTTGGGTGATTATGAGCTCCCATGATTCAGTGATAACCTCTTTGCCCATGTCTCTCAAATCTCTTATCTCTACCTCTGGCCTAGAGATCCACTTATCTGTTAGAACTATTCAATGTACCAGAGGAACCCCAAAGCAACATTCCCCAGACAAATTCATCTCCCTGCTCTCCTGTAGCCCACTCAGCTTTGTAGCTCCTGTTATGTTCAGCGATGGCATCATCACCCATTTGCTGAGTTGCCCAGCCAGAAACTTTAGTCATTTAGCCTTGTTCTTCATCTCCCACATACAATCAGACATCCAAACTTACAAAGTCAAAGTATATATATGATTCAAGAAACACCTTCAATCCACCCCCTTCTTTCCCTCACTGGACTCTATTTCGTCAAACCCTTTGTATTTCTGCAGTAGGCTCCTTATATGCATCCACCATTCACACTGCAGCCCAACTGGTTGTCCCAAAAGAAAATATGATTATCTCATTCATCTGTTTAAAAATAAATTTTTACAACTCTCTGGGCCTTAAAGATAAAGTTCAAATTCCTCTGTATGCAATACTGGGTCCTTGTTGATTTGGCTTTTGCTTCTTTCTGTAGCTTTACTCCTTTTTTTTTTCATGGGCAATATGTTCAATTATACTGAAATACTAATAATTTCAGGGATACATCATAATTTATGGAACCTCCAATCTATTTATATTCTACTTCCCTAGCCTATAGTCATCCTCTCTGAGTCCTTCTTCTCCATTTCTTACCTTGATAACTTCTTATTTTTCTGGACTCCACAAAGCCTTCTCTGACCATTTAGTGAAGGTTGTGTTTCAGAACCTCGTTTTTACTTCTTGAGTAGCAATTATCACTCTACTTTTTAAGTCACTCATTAATATTCCACTTGTTCTACCAGGAGGTAGTTTTCTTGTGAATTCTATCTTTCATCTGCAGAAATTAAAATGTGTGGCTCCTTGCCACAGGGCCTTTCTGCCCCTGTCAGATGAACAGCTTTACTAAAAGCATGTCCCAGGCAGAGAGAGATTAGTGGTGTGGTCCAAGTTCTGTCATCTCCCTGCCTGAGAAGAGCAGGACCTAAAGAAAGTCTAAACTGATGCTCCTCTTTGCTTTACAGATGCTATCTGTGAGGAGCAGCTGATCATATGTATTAAATCTGGGAATAGGCCACATGTGGGCGACATCATTGAGTACTGTCCAAAGGAGATTATCAGCCTCATGAGGCAGTGCTGGGAAGCGGACCCGGAAGTGCGGCCAACATTTCCTGGTAAGGGCATCTCTTAGGACTGTGTACAGTCACCAATGTGGCACTTTTCCTAGTAAGATGTTGTCAGAAAGTTGCTTTGAGTCTTCAAAAAACTGAGTTCCATTTGTGATTTCAAACCGATTTCCTAGATTTCAACCATTTTTTCTTCAGTGAAAAGATACTATCCCTCCCTAAATTTAATTTGTTTCATAACTAACTTTTTATAAATTGTGTTAAAAAGTATATATCATATTAGTTAGCATTTTAACCATTTTTAAATATACAGTTCAGTGGCATTAAGTACATTCACAGTGTTGTGCAACTATCACTCCCATCCATCCACAGAACTTTTCCTTCTTCCCAAATTGAAACTCTGTCCCCATTAAACACTAATTCCCCTACCCCAGCCCTTGACAATTACCATTCTACTTTCTGTCCCTATAATTTGACTACTTTGGATTCCTCATTATAAGAGAAATCATACAGTATTTCTCCTTTTGTGACTGGCTTATTTCACTGAGAATAATGTCCTAAGGTTCATCCATGTTGTGGCAGGTATCAGAATTTTCTTTTTAGTGTTGAGTGGTATTCACTGTATGCATATGCCACATTTTGTTTATCCGTTCACTTGTTTGTCCATTTAGACTTGACAGTAAAAGTACAATCCATAAACAAATGGACTCCCATAGGCATACAGTAAATACCACTCACATGGGTTTGTCCCATTCCTCTATGTTACTAAGGATCTCGCTAAGTTCCTAGAGGCAGAGGAAAGAAGAAAATTGGGTGAAGAAAAAATAATAGGAAAGCACTTATGAGCCTTTAAAGCATTTTGTCCTCCTGTTTCTGCTCTGAGGAAACAAATGAAACCCCATCTACCATTTACCACCAGAGGATTAGAAGGGTCCTTTGATTTAGTGCCTATTTTCTTATTTGCTCAGTCAGCCTAAATCTTCTCCTGGCTTGATTTCTTTTCTTTTCTTTTTTTTTCATGCCTTTTTCAATTTTTAAAAATTGAAGTTCTTATTTTGAGATAATTGTAGATTTATGTACAGCAGCTGAGCAGAGACACAGCCTATGTTCCTTCTACCTAGTTTCCTCCAATGAGACATCTGGCCAAACTAAAGTGTTACAACTGGGATATTGTGAATGATGCAGTCAGATACAGAATATTTCCATTGCCGCCAAAGTCCCTCAGATTGTTCTTTGTATAGCTACACCCACCTCCCTCCCTAGTCCCACTACTCCCTTCCCTCTGGAAACCACTAAACTATTCTCTACTTCTATAGTTTTGTTATTTCATGAATGTTACATAAATGGAATCATAAAATACCTTTTGGTAATCTGTAGCAGGGTCTTTCAGAATGGAAGCTTTTTTAAAAAAATTTCAATGCAGTTTAGTTTATTAATTTTTTTGCTTATGGATTGTATTTTTAGTGTCAAGTCTAAGAACTGTCAGAGATAGGTCCCAAAGATTTTCTTCTATGTTTTGTTCTAAAATTCTTAAAATTTTACATTTAGGTCTGTGTTGTTAATTTTTTCTATGATTGTCAAGGAAAATTCTTCATTACTAACAGAACAAGAGCACAGAACTAAATATTTGGTTGTCTTTCTTGCCAGTTACTCCTTTTATTTCTTATTGGAAAACATGATCCATTTGGAGTTAATTTTTGTGTGTTTCTGTTGTTTGCTGCATATCCATTTAGGATTGCTATGTCTTGATAGATTGATCCTTTTATCATTATACGAGAGGCTTGATACACGAAGCTTCATGCAAGAATGGGCCTTCCTTTCCCTGGCTGCCTGCATGTCCTTCACTCTCGCCGCCTTCCCACATTGCTCAGAGGCCCAGAACGCCTGCATCCCACCTCAACCCCAGCTGCTCAGGGCTTGCATGTGCAAATTAATTTACTATATTTGTTGGGTTAATTGGCATACTCACTCATGATGGGCTGGTGGGCGTTGCGAAAGTACAGTCAGTTTGCATCTTTCACTTTTATTAGTATAGATAAATGTCCCTTTCAGTCTGTAGTAATTATTTTTGCTCTAAAGTTCACTTTATTGGGTATTAATATAGCTATCCTGCTCTCTGATATATCTTTACTCATTTTCTTAGGTTAAGCTGCCTATAATCATATATGAAGTGAGTTTCTTATGAGAGCATATGCAAATATTTGGGTTATTTTTTTTAATATTCTGCCAATCTTCTGTCTTTCATCTGGTGTTTTTTGACTATTTAAAGTTAATGTAATTATTGATATGTTAGGGCTCACATCTGCCTTTTTGAGATTTTTTTCTTTGTTTTTGTTTTTTCCTGCCTTCCTATGAGTTCTTGAATATTTTTTAGAATTCTAATTGACTTATCTATAATATCTTTATTTTTTAAAATAAATCTTTATTGTTCAGATTACAATTGTTCCTCTTTCCCCCCCTCATATCTCTCCTCCACCTGCCTCCCAACCCACCCTTCCCCTTACCTCCACTCCATTGTCCTCATCCATAGGTGTATGATTTTTGTCTAGTCTCTCCTTGCACACCCCCCACCTCTTTCCCCCTGAGAATTATCAGTCCACTCCCTTTCTATGCCCCTAATTCTATTATATTCACCAGTTTATTCTGTTCATCAGATTTTCAATTCACTTGATTTTTAGATTCACTTGTTGATAGATATGTATTTGTTGTTCATAATTTTTACCTTTACTGTTTTCTTTTTCCTCTTCTTAAATAATACCTTTCAGCATTTCATATAATACTGGTTTGGCAGTGATGAATTCCTTTAGCTTTCTCTTATCTGTGAAGCTCTTTATCTGACCTTCAATTCTGAATGATAGCTTTGCTGGGTAGAGTAATCTTGGTGGTAGGTTCTTGCTATTCATCACGTTGAATATTTCTTGCCACTCCCATCTGGCCTGCATAGTTTCTGTTGAGAAATCAGCTGACAATTGGATGGGTGCTCCCTTGTAGGTAATTAACTGTTTTTCTCTTGCTGCTTTTAATAATCTTTCTTTGTCTTTTGCTCTTGCAATTTTAATTATGATGTGTCTTGGTGTGGTCCTCTTTGGATTCCTTTTGTTTGGGGTTCTGTGCACTTCCTAGACTTGTAAATCTATTTCTTTCACCAGGTGGGGGAAGTTTTCAGTCATTATTTCTTCAAAAAGGTTTTTAGTACCTTGCTCTCTCTCTTCTTCTGGCACCCCCATAATTCTGATGTTGGTACACTTGAAGTTGTCCCAGAGGCTTCTTACACTATCTTCACATTTTTTTTATTCTTTTTGCTTTTTGTTTTTCCAGTGGAGTGTTTTTTGCTTCTTTGTATTTCAAATCTTTGACTTGATTCTTGTGATCCTCTAGTCTGCTGTTAGGTCTCTGTATAATATTTTTTATTTCAGTCAGTGTATGTTTAATTTCTAGTTGGTCCTTTTTCATCTCCTCTTGGGTCTTGCTAAATTTATCCAATTTTTCTAGGAAATTCTTTAAAAACCTTATAACCGTGGTTTTGAACTCTATATCCAGTCATTTGTTTTCCTCCATTTTTTTTGGTTGTGATCTGTTCTTTTGTCTTTGTATATTTCACTGCTTCCCTGATTTGGTAGAGTAGCTTTCTGTGCTATATGTCCTATGTGGCCCAGTAGCTCTGTCTTCCCAGTTAACTATGTGGACACTCTTGGTGCATCCCTTTGTGAACTGTGTGTACAGTCTTGTTGTAGGTTATTCTTGATCATTGTTGGTATCACTGGGAGGAATTGACTTCCAACCCAATTGGTTGTGAGAATCAGCTATGTCTGTGCATGCATGCTTGCCTCCAGACTTCTGCCTTTGGGCGTGCGCACGTGAGCTTCCGGAATTCTGCCTTTCTGGTTCCCCTGAGTTTCCGTGCGCTCTAGGAGCCTCTATGAGTCTGGGTCCCCAGGGTCTTGCCCGAAACTGGTGTTCAATACAGTTGGACCTGGATTTCAGTGCTCTTGTAAGGTTCTGTTTTCCTCCCACTAGAGAAAGCCAGCGGCACAGTCAGCAGTCAGTGCTCTGTGTGCACACTTTCCGCATGTACTTTCGCGGGCCCCCAGACCTATATCTTTCATTGCTCCCCTAAGTTTCTGTGCACTCCTTCCTTTTCACAACAGTCCAGACTACCCTGTATGGGTCCTGCCTGGAGCTGGGATTCAGTGCAGTTGGGATTTTCTGTCTCCCTCCTGCTAGAGGGAGCCAGCCACACCCTCCTCCATCCTCTCCACCAGCATGTCTCCGTACCTCAGCTTTTTACAGCTCCTTTGAGTCTTCCTGAGTCCCTCTCTTCACTTCTAGTTGTAGAATTTTCACTCAGCCAGCTTTCCTGTGGTTCTGGATGGTGTCCATTCTGTCTTTTAGTTGTAATTTTGAAATTGTTGTGCGAGGCAGCAGCTTAGGTGTTCACCTATGTCGCCATCTTGGTTTCTCATGTTTTGTTTTTCGACTTATCTATAATATCTTTAAATGTAATGTTTCTATTGGATGCTGTAGGTATTACATAATCTATATATAATTGATCAGAGTCTACTAATATTATTTTACCAGTTTAAGAGAAGTATAAAAACTTTACTTTCCCCTGTATATAATTGCTTTAAATATTTCCTCTATGTACATTTTGAAGACATGAGAGTGTTACGATTAGGCTTCAACTGTCAAATATAGTTTAGAAAAATGCAAGAGGAGAAAGAAAGTCTATTATATTTACCCATATTTTTTATTGCTGTGTTGTAGTGTCTTTTTTCTTTTAAAAATATTTTTATTGATTTTTAGAAAGAGAGAAAGAAGGAGAGAGAGAGAAGCATCAATATGAGAGTGAAACATGTATCAGCTGTTTGCTGCACATCCCCCACCAGGGATTGAGCCCACAACCTAGCATGTGCCCTGACTGGGAATTGAACTGGAAACCTTTTGGTATATGGGATGATGCCTAACTTACTGAGCCACACTGGTCAGGATATGGTGTCTTCTTTCTAATACTTCTTCTGGCACCAAATGTTTCACTAACTGTGTGTCCTAGATTTCAACTAAATTCTGACACTATCTACCCAGAGTTATTGTCAGACTCCACAGGTTTAAGGCCTTAGTCCTGCTGCAAAATAATCTCCATTTCAAAGACCAGATAAAAATAGGCAACCCACACTTCCTCCCAGCTGGAAATCAAATGCAGGAGTCCTTATAACACTCCCTTTGTGGGAGCCCCTTTCCACGTCCCACGTGGTTCAGGGTTCCCAGTTCAGGGTTCGGGTTCTGGAGGAGGCCACACGCAAATGAAGAGAGAGACTAGAAAATATTAATTTGGCGATATTGGGGGGCCAGGCGGGAGCCTTCCTCTAGTGCAGTGGTTCTCAACCTTCCTAATGCCACGTCCCATAATGGTTGGGGGTCATCACAACATGAGGAACTGCATTAAAGGGACGTGGCATTAGGAAGGTTGAGAACCACTGCTCTAGTGGAAAAGACTACCCCTTGCTCTGGCCTTTTTCTCCCTTTTATTAAGACTTTGGGACACACCCATAGCCTTTAGGCAGGAAATTACAAGAACAGAAGTTTACATGAAACAAACAGGTAAAGACTGCTTCAGCTAACAATGTTTCAATGAAACAGTGAGTGATTAGCTCTAACCTTTTAGAGCAATTAAGGTTGGCCAGCCTTCTGGTCTCCTGTCCACATCTTTCTATCAGTGAGACAATGTTTGGTCTCTGGCATCCCTGGATATGGTAATTCACTAGGACAAATCTCAAAATTCAGGAAAACATTTTACTTACATTTACTGATTTATTATCAGGAACAGCCAATGGAAGGCATAAAGCAAGGTATTTGGGGAGTGGAGAGGGAGTAGAGGTACTACAGAGCTCCCATGCCCTCTCTGGACATGCCACTCTTTCAAAAACTCAATGAAGTCACTGACTTGAAAGCTCTCCAAACTCCATTGTTTAGAGATTTACATGAAGGCTTCACTAGGTAGGCATGATAGATTAAATAATTGGTGATTGGACTCCATGGAGGTCAGGAGTGATACTGAAAGTTTCTTTTTTAAAAATTTTTATTTAGTATATTTTTATTGATTTCAGAGAGGAAGAAAGAGGGAGAAAGATATAGAAACATTAAAGATGAGATGAAAACATCAATCAGCTGCCCCCTACACACCCCACATTGGGGATCGAGCCTGAAACCTTAGTGGATGGAAGGATTCAATATTTTTTCTTTTTTTATTGCTTTGGTTTTATTATTGTTGTTATTTTTTTCTCTTTTTCCCTTGTTTCTTTCATATCTCTTATTTACCTTCTTCCTTTTCTTACTCTATTTTTATTCTTTCTTTCTATTCCTCCTTTCACTTTATCTTTTTTTCACCTTTTCACAATTTTTTCTTTCTCTTCTTTCTTACTGTTTTCCTTTTTCTATTCTTTACTCTTATTTTATTTCTCTCCCTTGGTTACTTTTAGAATCTTTTTTCTTTCTCTTTTCCTCTTCTAGTATTGTTTTTATTTATATTTTATTCATAGTATTATTACCTTTCCTTTTGTTTTGTTTTATTCTTATCCTCTTTTTCTCTTTTGTAGTTATATTTCTCTTGTGGTTGTTTTGCTGTTGGGATCTCTTATATGTCTTTGTTTGTTTCCTCTTTGTTTTCTTTTGCCCTGTCAGCACCAGCACAACAGCTCACATGATGGGGTTTGGGCTGAGCTTCTCAGTTAGCTAGCCTGAAAGGAGATCCCAGGGCTTTAAGCAGACTACACTACTAGGTTCCACAGGACATTTTCTACAAAAGTCTACCCCATGAAGACTGGGAGTCATAAATAGGCATATCTAATACATAGAAATAAGCACTGAGAGACAACTAAAATGAGGAGACAAAGAAACAATCCCAAAATTCAAGAAAAGGAGAAATCTTCAGAAAAATACCTAATGGTAAGCAGTTTATCAGACAGATTTCAGAGTAGTGGTTATAAGCATGCTCAAGGAACTTACTGATAAGTACAAGGAACTTAATGGGAATTATAAGAAATATAGTGGGGACTGCATTATTATAAAATGGGGCATAGAAACAATGAATAAGAACTAGGCAAAAATTAAGAATACTATATCTAACATCAAGAATACTGAAAGCAATTAAAAACCTTAAATGTAAATGGATTAAGTGCTCCAATAAAAAGACATAGAACAGCTAAATGGATAAGAAAACATGACACATATATATATGCTGTCCATAAGAGACCCACCTCAAAACAGATGACTCACACAGGTTGAAAGTGAAGGGATTGCAAAATATTTTCCAAGAAAATAGAAAAGAAAACAAAAAAAGCAGGGGTAGCATTACTTATATTTGACAAAATGGACTTCACAACAAATGCTACTAGTATAACAAGAGAAAAATATCACTATCTAATACTAGAGGGAATGATTCTACAAGAAGATATATCCTTTGTAAACATATATGCACCCAATACAGCACTCAAATATATAAAAATCTCTTGATGGAATTTAAGGGAGAAACTAACAACAATACAGTCACAGTGGGAGACATTAACACTCCCCTGACATCACTGAATACATCTTCCAGACAAAAAACAAGAAAGCAGTGACCTTAAATATCACACTAAATTAGATGGATTTAATTGCTATTTATAGGACATTTCATCTCAAAGCTACAGAATATACATTCTTCTCAAGTACAAATGTACAGTCTCAAAGATAAACCACAAGTTAGGACACAAAATAAGTCTCTTAAAAGCTTAAGAAGACTGAAATCATATCAAGCATCTCAGAACACAACAGCATGAAGGTAGAAATCAATTACAATTAAAGAAACTCAAAAACATCCAAACACATGGAGGCTAAATAGCATGTATCAAACAATGGATGATATCAAGTCAGAAATAAAAAACTTCATGGAATAAAAATGAAAAAACAACAACACACACACACAACAATGCAAAATCTGCGGGACACAGAAAAAACAGTACTGACAGGAAGTTCATAGCCTTACAGGCCTACCTCAAGAAACAAGAAAATATTCAAAGTAACCCTACAACTAAAAGAATTACAAAGAGAGCAAGAAAAGTTCTGAAGAAGTAGAAAAAAAGGAAAAAGACCAGAGTGGAAATAGATGACAAAGAAACTAAAAAAATACAAAGGATTAATGAAAAGAAGAGCTGATTCTTTGAAAAAATAAACAAGATATGTGAACCTTTAGCCAGACTCATTAAGAAACAAAGAGAGAGGACCCCAATAAATAAAATCAGAAACAAAAGTGGTGACATAACAACTGACACCACAGAAATACAGAGGATGGTAAGAAAATACTATGAAATCTGTATAAGCCAATAAACTAGACAACCTGGATGAAATGGACAAATTCATGGAAATATACCATCTTACAAAATTTAATCAGGAGGAATCAGAAAACTTGAATAGGCTGATAACAGCTAAAGAAATGGAAGAACTAAAGACAAAACAAAAAACTCTCAGCAAACAAAAGTCCTGGACCGAAAGGATTTACAGGTGAGTTTTAGTAACATTCAAAGTAAAACTAATACCTATCCCCCTCTATTATTCCAAAAAACTCAAGAAGATGGAAAACTTTGAAGCTTTTTTTATGAGGCCAGCATTATCCTAATTCCAAAACCAGATAAACAAATTACAAATATTCCTGATGAACAGAGTGATAAAATCCTTAATAAAATATTAGCAAATTGGACCTAGCAATACACTAAAAAAATCATACACTATGATCAAGTGGGATTTATTCTGGGCATGCAAGGCTGGTACAATATTTGCAAATCAATAAACATGAATACATTACATAAACAAATTGAAAGACAAAACCACACAAACAGCCGAAACCAGTTTGGCTCAGTGGATAGAGCGTTGGCCTGCGGATGAAAGGTCCCAGGTTCGATTCCAGTCAAGGGCATGTACCTTGGTTACGGGCACATCCCCAGTAGGGGGCGTGCAGGAGGCAGCTGATCGATGTCTCTCTCTCATCGATGTTTCCTATACCTCTCCCTTCCTCTCTGTGAAAAATCAATAAAATATATTTTTTAAAAAAACACCACACAATCATATCAATAGGTAAAGAACAAGCATTCAACAAAATCCAGCACCATTTATTTATTTGTTTATTTCTTTATTTTTATTGATTTCAGAGAAGGAGAGAGAGAAGCATCAATGATGAGAGAAAATCATTGATCAGCTGTCTCCTGCACACCCAGTACTGGGGTTCAAGCCTGAAACCGGGCATATGCCCTTGATAGGAATTGAACCCAGGACCTTTCAGTCTGCAGGCCTAAACAGGTAGGACTCCAGCACCCTTTTTTGATAACAACTCTCAGTAAAGGGGGAATAGAGTGATCATATCTCAACATAATAAAAGCCATACAAGATTAAACTACAGCCAATATCGTACTCAATGGGCAAAACCTAAAAGCATTTCCATTAAAAACAGGTCCAAGACAAGGATATCTGCTTTCACCACACTTACTCAACATAGTCCTGGAAGTCCTAGCCACAGTGATCAGACAAGAAGAAAAAAAAAAGTCATCCAAATTGGAAAGAAGACAGTAAAACTGTCATTTGCAGATGACATGATAATATAAATAGAAAACACTAAAGACTCCATAAAAAAAAACTGCTAGTTTTAATAAATTAATTTGGCAAAGTAGTGTGATACAAATTAACATCTGGAAATCAATGGCATTTTATAGACCCAAATGAGCTCTCAGGAAGAGAAACTAAAAAATAATCCCATTTGCCATTGCAAAAAAAGATACCCAGGAATAAACTTAACAAAGGAGGTAAAAACCTGTACTCAGAAAACTATAGGATATTGAAAAAAGAAATAGAGGAAGATACAAACAAGTGGAGGCATATACTGTGTTCATGGATTGGAAGAATTAACATAATTTAAATGTCCACACTATCCAGAGCAATCTATAGGTTCAACACAATCCCTAATCAGCTGTCAATGGCATATTTCACAGGTCTAGAACAAATATCCCCAAAATGTATATGGAACCAAAGAACACTTTGAATAGTCACAGTAACTTTGAGAAAGAAGAAGAAAGTTGGAGGGATCACAATTCCAGATTTCAAGTTATACTACAAAATCATTGTAATCAAAACAGCCTGATACTGGTGCAGGAAGAGACATATAGATCAATGGAATCGAAGAGAGACCTCAGAAATCAACCCACACCATTACACTCAGTTAATATTTGACAAAGGAGGCAAGAACATACAATGGAGTAAATGGTTTTGGAAAAATTGAACAGAAACTAGTACATGCAAAAAAATGAAACTAGATTGCCAATTTATACCATACACAAGAATAAACCCAAAATGGATAAAAGCCTTAAATGTAAGTCATAAAACCATAAAAATCCTAGAAGAAACCATAGGCAGTAAAATCTCAGATGTCTCCCTGAGCAAAATTTTTGCAGATAAATCGGCTAGGGCAAGAGAAGCAAAGGAAAAAATAAACAAATGAGACCACATTAAAATAAAAAGTTTCTGCACAGCAAAAGAAATCATCCTCAAAATTAAAAGGGAGCACATATTTGAGAGAACATATTGGCCAATGATACATCTAATAAGGAGTTAAATTCTAAAATGTATAAAGAACTTTTTGGGAGAAGGTATTTGCCAATGATACATCTGATAAGAGGTTAAATTCTAAAATGTATTAAGGAGAATCCAAGATAGCGGCATAGGTAAACACCTACACTGCTGCCTCGCACAACAGTTTCAAAACTACAACTAAAAGACAGAACGGACATCATCCAGAACCACAGGAAAGCTAGCTGAGTGGAAGTTCTACAACTAGAGGGAAAGAGATGGGCTCATAGAGACCCAGAGGAGCTGCAAAAAGCTGAGGTACGGAGACGCACACTGAGAGAGCGGGTGCCGGAGTACCTGGCTGGTTTTCTCTGGCGGGAGGGAAACAGAGACTCTCAAAGGCATTGAACCCCTTATCTTACAACACTAAACCCCAGATCCAGCCAAAACTCATACGGGGGGAGTTTGGACTGTGAAAAGGGAGAAGTGCACGGAAATTTAGGGGAGTCGCAAAAGATCAAAGGCCTGGTGGCGTGCACGGCACTGTGCACAGGACAGATTGCTGATTGTGCAGCTGGCTTTCGCGAGTGGGCGGGAGACAGACCCTCCCAACTGTGCCACTTCTGACTCCACTAAGCCCCTGTTTTGAGCGAAACCCTGGGGACCTAGTCTCCTGTGGTCCTGGTGCATAGGGGAGTCGGAGGGGCAGCGGTCTAGAGGCAGTGCGGGCGCTCAGGCACAAGGACCGCTCCAGCGATCACCCAGTCACGTGAGACTCAGGAGCCGTGGAGGGCGGGGCCGACTGGAATGCAAGGCGGTCCCTTAAGCCCTGAGACTCCACCCCTCCCAAGCTCAACAGAGGCTTTTTCGGTTTTGCAAGTCTGGTGTCATCCAGACTTGCAAAACCGACACAGAAGTTCTCCCGGCATAGTGAAAATGCCGAGACAAGGGAAGGGATTACAAACAAAAGAAATGGAGGGAAAAAAACGACTGGATATAGAGTTCAAAACCACGCTTATAAGGTTTTTCAAGAATATGCTAGAAAAGTTGGATAAATTTAGTGAGACCCAAGAGGAGATGAAAAAGGACATACTAGAAACACTGACTGAAATAAAAAATATTATACAGAGTCCTAACAGCAGACTAGAGGATGGCAAGAATCAAGTCAAAAATTTGAAATATAAAGAAGCGGAAAACATTCAACTGGAAAAGCAAGAAGAGAAAAGAATCCAAAAATGTGAAGATAATGTAAGGAGCCTCTGGGACAGCTTCAAGCGTACCAACATCAGAATTGTGGGGGTGCCAGAAGAAGAGAGAGAGCAAGATACTGAAAACCTATTTAAATAAACAATGACTGAAAACTACCCACATCTAGTAAAAGAAATAGACTTATAAGTCCATGAAGCACACAGAACCCCAAATAAAAGGAATCCAAAGAGGACCACACCAAGACACATCATAATTGAAATACCAAGAGCAAAAGACAAAGAGAGAATATTAAAAGCAGCAAGAGAAAAACAGTTAATTACCTACAAGGGAGCACCCATACGACTGTCAGCTGATTTCTCAACAGAAACGATGCAGGCCAGACGGGAATGGCAAGAAATATTCAACGTGATGAATAGCAAGAACCTACAACCAAGAATAATCTATCCAGCAAAGCTATCATTCAGAATTGAAGGGAAGATAAAGAGCTTCACAGGTAAGAAAAAGCTAAAGGAGTTCATCAACTCCAAACTAGTATTATATGAAATGCTGAAAGGTACACTTTTAGAAGAGGAAGAAGAAAAAGGTAAAAGCCAAAAAATTATGAGCAACAAATACATATCTATCAAAAAGTGAATCTAAAAATTAAGTGAATTAAAAATTTGATCAACAGAATAAACTGGTGAATATAATAGAATCAGGAGCACAGAAAGGGAGTAGACTGATAATTCTCAGGGGGACAAAAATCATAAAGCATCAAACAGACTGAAATTACAGCAGAAAGGTTAAAGTTAGGTGAGGTAGATAAGTGATCAATCAAAGGACTAGTATGCATGCATATAAGCATAACCAGTGGTCACAGACACTGGGGGGTTGGGGTATGCTTGGGAGGGAGGGGGGCAATAGGGAGATATATATAAAAATTAATAATAAAAAATTAATAAAAAGAAAAAAAATAAATAAATAAAAATTGAAAGTAAAATAAATAAATAAATAAATAAAATGTATTAAGAACTCATACAATTCGACAAAATGAAATCAAATAGTCCAGTTTTAAAATGGGCAAAAGACCTGACTAGACACTTCTCCAAAGAGTGCATAGAGATGGCTAAGAGACATATGAAAAAATATTCAATGTCACTAATTATCAGATTCAAATTAAAACTATAATGAGGTATCACTTCACACCTGCCAGAATAGCTACCATTAATAAATCAACAAATATCAAGTGCTGGTAAGGGTGTGGAAACAGGAGAACTAATCCTGCTGGGGGGAATGCAGACTTCTGCAATCATTGTGAAGCAGTACTGAAATAATTAAAAATGAGCCCCAGCCCATGTTTCTCAATGGTTAGATTGTCAGTCCATGCACCAAATTGTCATGGGTTTCATTCCCAGTCAAAGGCAGGTTTGATCACTGGGCCCAGTCAATTAGTTGTATCTCACTTCTCTTCCTCCTTCCCTCCCTCTCTCTACCCCTCTGTTCCTTCCTCTGTCCCTCCCTACCACTTTCCCTCCATCCCTTTCATTCTTTCTAAACATCAATGGAAGGCCAGCTGGTGTAACTTGGTGATTGAGCATCCACATATGACCCACATAGTTTGATTTCCAGTCTGAGCACATGCCCAGGTTGCAGGCTCAATTCCCAGTGGGAAGCATTCAGGAAGCTGCCAATCAATGATTCTCTCTCATCATTGATGTTCCTCTCTTCTTCTCTCTCTTCCTCTCTGAAATAATATATATATATACTAGAGGCCCAGTGCACAAAATTCGTGCACATGGGGGGGGTGTCCCTCAACCCAGCCTGCACCCTCTCCAATCTAGAACCTCTCAAGGGATGTCCGACTGCCTGTTTAGGCCCGATCCCACAGGATTGGCCTAAGCTGGCGGTCGTACATCCCTCTCACAATCCAGAACTGCTGGCTCCCAACCACTCACTCACTGCCTGCCTCATTGCCCTTAACCACTTCTATCTGCCAATCTTATCACCCCCTAACCACTCCCCTGTCAGCCTGATTGATGCCTAACTGGTCCCCTGCTGGCTGATTGCCCCTAACTGTCCTCCCCTGCAGGCCTGGTTGCCCCCAACTGCCCTCCCCTGCTGGCCCAGTAACCCTTAACTGCCCTCCCTTGTCAGCCTGGTCACCCCTAACTTCCCTCCCCTGCAGGCCTGGTTGTCCTTAACTGTCCTCCCCTATAGGCCTGGTCCCCCCCAACTACCCTCCCCTGCAGACCTGGTTGTCCCCAAATGCCCTCCCCTGCAGGCCTGGTTCTCCCCAACTATCTTCCCTTGCAGGCCTGGTTCTCCCCAACTATCTTCCCTTGCAGGCCTGGTTGCCCCCAACTGCCCTCCCTTGCAGGTCTGGTTCCTCCCAACTGCCCTCCCATGCCAACCATCTTGTGGTGGCCATCTTGTGTCCACATGGGGGCAGCCGTCTTTGACCACATGGGGACAGCCATCTCATGTGTTGGAGTGATGGTCAATTTGCATATTACTCTTTTATTAGACAGGATATTTTAAATAAAATAAAAATCAATGGAAAAAATATCCTCTAGTAAGGATTAACACACACACACACACACACACACACACACACACACACACAAAATGAACAATGGAACTGCTGTTTCATCCAGCAATCCCACTTCTGGGAATATATCCTAACAATCCTGAAACATCAATCAGAAAGAATTTATGCACCCATATGTTCATAGCAGCATTATTTACAACAGCAAGATTTAGAAACAGTCCAAGTGCCTATCAGTAGATGAGTGGTAAAAAAAATGCTGTGGTACATTTACACAGTGGAATACTATGCAGCTGTAGGAAAAAAAGAAGGATCTCTTACTCTTAGAGATAGCATGTAGGGATCTGGAGATTATTATGTTAAACTAAATAATATAAGTCAGTCAGAGAAAGACAGATATCACATGATCTCAATTATATGTGAAATCTAATGAACAGAATAAACTAACGAACAAAATCAGTCCAGAGACATGGAAGCATGGAATAGACTGCCAGATCTTACAGAAAACAGTGGGGTGTGGGGAGAAGAGGAAGAGATTAATTAAAGAACTTATATGCATAGCCCATGGACACAGACAATAGTGCAGTGAAGGCCTGGGGCGGGACAAAGGAGTCAGGGAATGGGATGCATCTGTAATGCCCTCAACAATAAAAATAAAGTTTAAAAAATATTTCTAATATCTGTGTTGTGTTTTGGTTTTTATATTCAGCTTGATGAGTGGTTCTCAGTATGATGAGTGATTTTCCCAATAGAACTTTTGCTGGGTTTTTCTTTCTTAATGTGTTAGGAGATCTGGGTCTTCTTCAACTTTCAGTTATAGCTGGCTTTTTCTGGCATGGTGTTATCTGTGGGATGGTTTTGCTACCTTGTTAGTACCAGGCTGAGGGGAGTCCAGATTCTCTACTTAGCCTTGTTGACATGTGAGGTAGAGTGGCTCCTTGTTTACTGGTCAGGGGTGGAAGTTCCTGCAGCATCCATATGGACACTGCATTGGAGGTGAAAGTACTAACTCCTACACTTCCCATTGGGACAGAGAAAGAGCATTTTGTTACTTCAAGGTGAGGTTGCAAGTCCAGTCTGCCTTGTAGTCTACTGACCTCACAGGAGTAGAGGGGCTCATTATCATCCAGCAGAAAGGAAAGGCCCAGCCTCCTGTGTAGAACTCTCTGATGTCATCCTTATTGTGTGGTGAGCACCCTGTTACTGCCTCATGAGGTTGGACATACCCACTCACTCAGCTTTTGCTGGAAGGGATGGAGATGGAGCTACTGTTTTTCTGTGTATTTTGGTTCCAATGTGGAAATTGACTGGAGGTTTTCTGTCCTGCTAGGTTGCCCCTTGGCAGTTTTATGCAGATAACTTGGCATTCTGGACCATTCCTCCTTCAAGACTAATGAAATAAGAGAAATTATACACAGTAATATGAAAACAGCAGCACAATTTCTCTGGAATAGGAAGTATATTATTGGTTGGGTTTTGGTTGGGCTTTTGTTGTTGTTGGGTTGCTAGCTTTTTCGGGTGCAAGTTTGGAATTTATGAGGCAAAAGGAAAAACCCAGTGAATTCATTGTCATGTCCTTTCTCAGATCCTAAAGTCCCTATCTGGTCTGTCTTTGTCTCTCCTCTGCTCAGAGTCTTATATTTGTTCTATATTTATGTCTAAGGGTTTCCATTGTGCTTAGCAGGAGAAATAAAGAAAAGTATATCTACTCCCTCGTCCAGAGAGTGGCAGTTGCTTTTTTCTTTCAAGGCCAACAGCTATAACTCTTTATACCAAATCCTCATTCTGCCACAGGGGCAGAAACAGAGTGTGCCCATCTCGAGTCATTTGGAGGTAAGCTCACAGTGGATAGGTCTCATTGCTGGATAGCCAGAGAAACCATATGCTGTTAGGCAGGAGCTCTTGGTCTACAGTGTTATACTGTTCCTTGTTCTGTCTCCCTAGTTATTAATCTTGTTAGTTTTTCCTGAAAGTCAGTGATTTGGTATTTACATTTTTATTTTACTGCTTTCCCACAGATAAGGTAAGTAATTCAAAGATAATAGATTACTAACATTTCAGTTTTATTTTACAAAATACTTAAGAAATTTAAAGTACTGTTTTTCTTATCTAGGCATTGAAGAAAAATTTAAGCCTTTTTATTTACATAATTTAGAAGAAGATGTAGAAGAGGATGTGAAAAGTTTAAAGGTAAGTAATAGAGCAGATGCTAAAAATGTTAATATATCAAAGCATATATATTTTTAGTCATGAAAACCAAAGCAATATAATGTGTTACTAAGATTGGAGGTAAGCTTGCTTGGTAGCATGTAAAACAAAATGATCAATTTTATGAAGATATAAAGGTGGCCTTCGCCTTCTGGACCCATTCTGCCTTTGAACCTAATGAAATGAGAGAAATTGTACACAGCAATGTGAAAACAGAAGCATAATTTCTCTTGAATAGAGTAGGAAGTACCCTACGTGGATCAGTCAATTGGAGGAAGTCTTGAAAGATAGAGAGCCAACAGAGTTACATTTGCTGAAACATGTAACAGAAAAGGCAAAGCTAAACTAAAACACAATGATGAAGAAGTACCAGAGGAAAAGTCTTGAGTCAATATAGGGAAGAAACAGCATGGCACCTAAGACATTGGCAGGGAGATTACTTGGGGTACACAGTTGTATTAGCCATACAAGTTGGCTTCTCCCCTTTGGACTGAAGCGTTAAGTTTGAAAGCCCAGAGTCAAGAGAGGTGTGTCAAAGACCAGTACCAACTAACCAACAAAGGGGAGCAGAGACCTGCCTTACATACACACTTGGGAAATTAGCTACTGTCATAGACTTTCAGCAATATACTTGCTGGAAACATGAAAAGGAGACTATAGTGAATAAAACAGGCAGGCAAATAGCAATTTTTAAATACAAAAAGGAAAAACACATGGACAGTTAAGAATTGCCAGACTTTTATACTTTAAAAGAGAGACATCTATTGCAAACCAAAAAAGCCATCAAAAGGGCATCATGAAAGATAGTCACTAAGGCAGAAAAGCATTAGCACAGTAATCAGTAACAGTTCATATGATAAAAGGTTCAATTAACAAGGTTGATAATAATAGCTTTAAATATGTACATGCTTATGAAAACATGGTCTCAAAGTATGGAAAGCAAAAATTGGCAAAACTCAAAGAAAAATAGACAAATCCACAATCATAGTTGGGAGATTTTAATACAAATTTCCTTCTAATTTGTAGAACAAACAAAATTTGTTAGTAAGGATATAGAAACTTTGAAGAATATAATTAATACACTTCACTTAATGGAAATATATAAAACCATGTATCTAATAACTGCAGAATTCTTATCTTAAAGGCTTTCCTGAACATACAGAACATTTTCACAAATTGACCTTGTACTGGAATATAAAACAAGTATCAATCAGTTTGAGGATTGTGATTACATAAAGAGTATTTGCATTCTCTGGCTGCATTTCAGTTATCCTAGAAATTAATCTGAGAAGATAATTAGAAAAGTCCATTGGTTAGATGTTAACAAATATGATTTTAAATACCCTTGGGTTAAAAAAAATGGATTTTAGAAAATATTTGGAGCTAACAAAATGCTACATATTAAAATGTACAGAATTTGCAAAGGAGTACTTAATAGTAAAATACAATCATTGATATTTATATATGAAAGTCTGAAAATGAATTAGCCAAGCATTCATCTAGAAAAGATAGCAAAATAAACATAGAACAAATAGAAAGCAGTAAAAAGAGAAGAGCATAGATCTACAAAATGGAGGAAAAACCAAGATGGCGGCATAGGTAAACACCTGACTTGCCGCCTTGCACAACTAATTCAAAACTACAGCTAAAAGCAAAACAGACATCATCCAGAACCACAGGAAGGCTGGATAAGTGAAAATTCTACAACTAGAAGGAAAGAGGAAAGCACACTGAGATTCAGAGGAGCTGTGGAAGTAAAGTGCAGAGGTACGGAGGCACGTGTGCAGAGAGTACTGGCAACTGAGTACACAGCTGGCTTTTTCAAGCCGGGGGGTGACACAAGCTCCCAACTGCTCTGAACTCCAGTTCTGGGCAAGACTCTGGGGACCCAGATTCATTTGGGGAGAAACTGGACTGTCTGGCGGTAGGCAGAACTTGAGGGCAGCTTTCTCTCAGAGGTGCTTGTAGTGATTACCAAGGGACACTGAGACCTGGGGGCATATTTGGGCAGGGCTGAAGGGTAACCATTGCTGTTTGCTCTGCCCTGACACTCTGCCCCATCCAAGCTGTGTGCAGAGGCTTTTGCATATGAATGGCCTGGTCCTTTGAAATCTAAACTTACCTATCGAAGTGTAGCTGAGTCAGAAAGACCAGAACATCCAACAGAAGGCCCAAGGCCCTACAGTAGCTTACATTGCTTCACAGCTTGGCCTCATCTGGACACTTCCAAAACCCAACCAAAGAAGAGGAATCTGTGAATCTGTCTGTAGCTCCTGCTAGGTGGACTCAGGTAGAGGCTAAATTAGTACCTCCTTGGAGATTCAAGAGCCAGTGTGCCCAGGGGTCAGAGTAGGACCATCCAGATTACAACACACTCAGGGGGCAGACTCAGTGAGCACCAAAGCCCCACTGAAGCAAGTCTTGCCTCATAGGGTGTCTTCAGCACAGAAGTTCTCCTAGTGAGAAGAAATATACAAAGTGATGAATAGCAAGTTCTCCAGCTGATCCTCACAGCCAGTTGGCCTAGAGGTCAATTCCTCTCAGTGATACCAACTACAATCAACGCTTAACTACAACAAGACTGTGCACACAGCCCAAAAAGGGGTGTACCAAGAGACTCCATCTCAGGTAACTGGGAAGGCTGAGCCACTGGGCCCTATAGGACACCTAGCACACAAAGCCATTCTATCAACTCAGGAAAGCAGCCAAAATGTGGAAACAAAGAAACAGATCACAAATTAAAGAAATGGAGAAAGCAAACAACTGGATATAGAGTTCAAAACTATGGTTATAAGGTTTTTCAAGAATTTTCTAAAAAAGGCCAATAAATTTAGTGAGACCCTCGAGGATATGAAAAGGGCCAACTAGAAATTAAGCATATACTAACTGAAATAAAAAATAATATACAGAGATCTAACAGCAGACTAAAGGAACACAAGAATCAAGTCAAAGATTTGAAATACAAAGAAGCAAAAAACACCCAACTGGAAAGCAAAAAGAAAAAAGAATCCAAAAATATGAAGATACCGTAAGGAGCCACTGGGACAGTTTCAAGCATACCAACATCAGAATTATGGGGGTGCCAGAAGAGAGAGAGCAAGATACTGAAAACCTTTTTGAAGAAATAATGACCAAAACCTCCCCCACCTGGTGAAAGAAATAGACTTACAAGTCTAGGAAGCACATAGAACCCCAAACAAAAGGAATCCAAAGAGGACCACACCAAGACACATCATAATTAAAATACCAAGAGCAAAAGACAGAGAATATTAAAAACAGCAAGAGCAAAACAGTTAGTTACCTACAAAGGAGCACCTATACGACTATCAGCTGATTTTCTAACAGAAACTATGCAGGCCAGAAGGGAGTGAGAAGAAATATACAAAGTGATGAATATCAAGAACCTACAACCAAGATTACTCTACCCAGCAAAGCTATCATTCAGAATTGAAGGTCAGATAAAGAGCTTCACAGATAAGAGAAAGCTAAAGGAGTTCATCACTGCCAAACCAGTATTATATGAAATGCTGAGAGGTATTCTGTAAAAAGAGAAGGAAGAAGAAAAAGGTAAAGATAAAAATCATGAACAACAAATACTATTTATCAACAAGTGAATCTAAAAACCAAGTGAATAAAAAATCTGATGAACAGAATAAACTGGTGAATATAATAGAATTAGGGGCATGGAAAGGGAGTGGACTGACAATCCTTGGGGAAAAGAGATGTGGGAGTACAGGAAGAGACCGGACAAAAATCATACACCTATGAATGAGGACAGTTGGAGGGGGAGGTGGTAAGGGCATGGGGTGGGGTGGGAACTGGGTGGAGGGAAGTTATGAGGGAAAAAGAGGAACAACTGTAATAATCTGAACAATAAAGATTTTTTTTAAATATACAAAATGTAAATTTAAAAAATTGTTAAACAGGTAAAAAAAAGAGAAGAGCATAAATTAGTGACCAAGAAAGCAGCTAATAGAGGATCAAAAAATGTAAACATTAATTCTTTGAAAAGGCTAATAAAATCAACTAGTTAAGACCAATCAGGAAAAATAGAAAGAAGACTGAAATAATGAGTAAAGAGGCATCACTATAGCTCCTGTAGACATCAATGTGGTGACCAACTTTCTGCTAATTAATTTTAGAACTTAGATAAAATGGTCAAATTTCTAGAAATAAAGTATAACTTAGCAAAACTGACTTAAATAAAGTTAAAAACACACTATTCCTATGACCATTAAAAAAGTTAGAATCAGTGATCAAAAATTCTTCCCATAAAGAAAATTCCACAACCAGATAACTGTGGAATCAAATACATATGCAAATTTCATTTCTACCAAATATTCAATGAATACATTATTTTAATCTTATAAGTTTGCCAGATAATAGAGAACTCTCCCAGACTCATTTTATGAGACTAGCATATCCTTTTTTCCCAGACTTGAAAAAGAAGATACAAGGAAAGAAGGAAAGAAAGGAAAATTAAGGCCAATCACACTTAATATAGAAGCAATGGTCCTGAATAAAATATGACCAAATGAATCCATCAATGGACAATAGAAAAGATATGTTGCCTCATTAATAGAGAAAAGCAGAATGAATTGATTATAATTTTTCATCACTAAGATCAACATTTTTAAAAGATTGGTAATACCAACTGTTGGTGAAAATGCAGAGTAAGAAGCAGTCCCCACGCACTATTTGTTAAGAGTGTGAATTGGTTACCCTAACCACTTTGGCTCAGTGGTTAGAGTGTTGGCCCATGGACTGAAGGGCCACAGGTTTGATTCTGGTCAAGGGCATGTGCCTCCATTGCAGGCTGGATCCCCAGCCCCTGTCACAGCATGTGCAAGAGGCAGCCAATCTCTGTGTATCTCTCACATTGATGTTTCTCTCTCTCTCTCTCTCTCTTTCTCTCTCTCTCTCTCTCTCTCTCTCTCTCTCTCTCTCTCTCTCTCTCTTTCCTCCTCCCTCCCCCTCTTTAAAGTAAATACATAAAATCAATAAATACTTTTTTAAAAAAGCTGGTCTGTGAGGGAAAATAGAACAGAAACCATCCATTGTA